>NQII01001399.1:142878-208170 GCA_002778355.1 Clitarchus hookeri
TTTTTTTCCCTCTCACGATAAATACTCAATTACGCCAGGCTCGCGACGTCACAGCGGGAAAACTGCAAACAGATTACGTCCCGCTACACTGTGAGAAATGTTTGCCTTGGCGGGTCCATTCCAGTGAACAGGGGGTGTCCGGCCACTGCGGGAAAACCAAGACATTTTCGTACAGTTTCGAAGAGCACATGGTAACTCTGAATATAAATAAACATCTTATAACTATATATGGTCTATTTGCCGTTTCTTTACACTTTTTAAATCAAACCTTCAAAAATCGCCCCTTGTATGACGTGGTTGATTATTTACTAAATATACCACGTACCACAAGCGTTTCATACTTCTGTTTAACGTATAAGTATCAAATTTTTGTTAAATAGAACTTTTACTTATATTTTATTTATAAATTGCAATATTTAATTTGTAATTGATATGAATAATAATAATAATAATGAGGAAACATTTGTGCTGGTAATGCCCAGTAATAAATAGTTCTTATGGAAAATAGTAATACAATTAGTGCGCATGAATAAAGTGTTTTGTCCCTTTGGTGAATTTTCTATACTTGAGTAAGCTTTCTTTGCATTAGGCGGAGAAATATACTGGAAGTAAAACTTCAGCAGGGCTTCAGAAAAGTTGAAGGTAACCGTGAGTGGACTTTATGAATGTATTAACCTTCAATCCCTTTCCTATCATGAAGAATTCTACAAAAACGTAACGCTAGGGAAACTTCAACAAGCTAATTAAACACCCCTCGCCATCACTTCAAGGTATAATGACAGACATGCAGTTATTTTGCCTACAAAGTATCACTACGGTATTTAAATAGCTGTCCTTGAGTTTTATTAATAACATGTCTCTAGAAAGGGGGAAAGAAAAACTGACAGACAAATCGCAGTGTTTATTGAAAAAAAATTGTATATCATTGTGTTTCGCGTTTGTCACTTTCGCTGCGCAAGTAGCTAGCTGATGATAGAAATATTCGATGGGGATTTGTCTAATGTTTTACTGACGAAAACATTTGTGACATTTTTGGTACTCTGCGTTTGTAATTACAACATGGTGTTATCATTCAAAAATTTCTAAATATGTGGATTGATATGACATGTAATGAATTTTCATTACATGTGAGTATTAATTCATATTTAAAGAAATAATGAAACGCTAACATTACGCAGTAAGTAAATTTATGGCAGGGTGAGTTATGCCTGGGAATATAAGTTTGTAGAATTAGCTACAAAACAAGCTTGGTGCTTGAGGCTAGAGCTTGTGTTATTTAACATTTCACTACACGCAGAGAACTTGAAAGTACGAAATGAAATTAGGGCAAGAATTATATTTTAACCCCTTTACATATTACCCCAAGTATACACTGGCATTACCCCAAGTATACACTGGCATTACCCCGAGCATACACTGACATATTACACGAGTTGTGAGTGAGTGAAGAGATGTCGGCGGCTCCTAATAGCGAGGTCTTGAGAGCAGATGAGGGTGATCGAGGTGAGTATGGAGCAGCGCTGGAACGAATGGGCGGGGGGCAAGCGAGAGATCTCCGAGAAAACCCGCCGACCACTAGCATCGTCCGGCACGATTCCTACTTGCGAAAATCTGGCAATGACCCGGCCGGGGATTGAACCCGACCTGCGTTGTTGGGAGGCGAGCAGGCTAGCCGCTCAGCCACCGTGGCCCCTCTGGGACAGTTTTGGATGGTAAAGGGTCGAAACAGCAGTGACTGTGCGAAGGGCAGGGTTGCAGGTCCGGGGGCGCGTGTCGATCCCCGGTGACCTGCAAGTACTCTTGAGCTCGGTCGCGCGGGTCACTCTAGAGGTTCGGCGAACACGATGCTGGCGCCCGGCCCCGAAATTAATGACATGGGATCAGGTTCCCGCAGTCCGATGGAATTGCTGGCGACGGCCATTGCCTCGTGAGATGGACTGGCTGGGTCAGACACCGTAAAAAATGCGTGTGTATTCTTGCTAAGAACTATTTGGAAACTAGTAGCCAAAATTACGTTTATAGCATTTCAATTGAATAATTAGAGACCCGGATATGTCGTGGATTAATTTGGGGATAAATTAAACCTTTCATGCCCACATTAATTTAATATTTCTATATTTGCAAATAATTAATTTTGTGATGCGTGCTGTACTTAATTTGACAAAGATCATATGTCGTTAATACAACCAATGGGTTGCAGTGGTCGTAGGTTATGAACCAGTCATAACGTAGAGCAGCAGCACTGGTTACGAATCAGTTACCCCAGGGAAGTACATTGAACAACTGAGCCTCGTAGAGTACGGTATGGTTCAAATATAACCTCCCCGTGCAACATGTAGCCAATTGTCTACACTGGGAATTAAAGGGTTAAACTTCAACCACATGTGCATCGGGGTCCCTGCTTCTATTGGATTGCAATTCGTTACACACGCCCCGGGCGACATTCTGCCAATTACGAAACAGCAACGAAAACTAGGACCAAATCCCGTGCTACAATATCAGTGGTTAAAACTGAAGCAAACGCAATGAACAACTTACTGAGGCTCGATTACACACAGGGTTGTGGAGTCTAGCTTGTTGCCGAATGAATCCGCGAAATTTCCGGGTCTCTATGAATCATGGCAAAAATTTTACAAAACGTTGATGTGGAATGCGTTAAACCAACGTTGGATTTTAAGCAGAAAATTTGTATATTTCAAATTTATTGCGAACATGGAGCAACACACAAACATTTTCGATGTTTCAATGCTCTTGAATGCGGTGTAGATTTACTGACAACTCGTTCGGTAGCACATTAATTTCTGAGTTAAAAAGCTGCCATCGTGTAATTTTTTGGTATGCGCTGTACTTGTGTTCAACATTGTTCTTACAAACAATGGACAGCATATACATGCATGTCAGAGAGGTGTGAAAATTTCCACAAATCAGTTTCGCAACAAAAATTACTCTTAAAGTACTGGGCTATCACGTCTTGCTGTGTCATAAATATCATTAATGTGCAACACGCCCATGTTAACACAGCGGCAGAACGGGCTAAGGCAAGCTAGAAGAAAGTTTCCTGTATTCCCAACTTCATGAAATTAAGTTCTGTTGGTGTCTGTATTCTCATTTACAACCGTTCTGTTGATTCACAAAACACCATACACATTCATTACTGGTCAATTTTCTGCCATAATAGTGTCGAGTTTAAAGTGTACCAATCAAATGCACTTTCCTACGTACAACAAGATACAATACATCATGTTCATTTCAGTAATATACACTTTGGATGTTGCTGACGCAAAATCACATTGGAGAGAAACGTATGATACCTACAGGTGAAGTAATACTCCACCACCCGTATCTTCAAAGAATGCGGGTCTATTAATATTACGGTAAACTCCACATAGCTGAGCTGAATTTATGATGTAATATTACGTCAACAGCAATTAAAGTGTTATAGACTCAATGTTTTGGTTGTAGGGTAGCAGCAGGAAATTACTTGGTAACTATATTGCAAAGGGGTATTTTTGTAAAACGTACCCGAAATTTTTGACTGCGTATAACCTCAACCCCCAAAACCCACCATCTCCACGGGCTTGGCATGGCCCCAGCATCGCAGATGAAATAATAGCACGCGATAAAGGTTGGAAAGGGGGACGAAGAATAGCGGAGGAGGGGGCAGGAAACGAGCTCGCGAGACAAAAGAAAGAAGGGGGTAGGGGAAGAATTGTGTAGTAGCTGGATAAGGAATGGAGTAAAGTGCGCCACACATCACGTCGACCTCTCTTGTTGTGTTCGTTTCGCCCACGCTGCTCGCCGCACGGGGCGATTCGTCAGGAAGAATCCGCCGACAGCAACGATAAACATTCCCGTATTTTATAACGCGAATAAAATCTCTTCCTATTTTTTTGTGTGGAACGTTAGCGGTTAATGAAACACCTTTACAGAGCCCTGCCGAAGTCATTCAGCTTATTCTGTACGCGGTGAATTACCTTCGCAACTTGACACTAACGATTCTTTGGAATCTTAGCCACCGCAAAATTTATGTAATGCCATAAGTGAAATATTGCATTTTTACAGTACATTGTTATAGGTGTACTCTATCCACAGTTACTTCCAAATTTTCTGAAACCCTGCTGAAGTTCTGCTTCCAGGATATTCCTCCGCCTAATGCAAACAAATCTCAACCAAGTACACCAAAATGACAACGCATTCATGCGCACTCAGTGTATAATTTTTTTTGCATAACAACTATTTTTCACTAGTCATTACCAACATAGTATTTTCTCACTGTTACTATTCATATTAATTATAATTTAAATATTATAATTTATTGATAAAATGTAAATAAAATGTCAATTAAATCAGAATAAGGTAATTATATGTTATTTTGTGTAGACAGAAGTATAAAACGGGTGGGATAGATAACATAATTATGAAATAATGAAACACGTCATACATGGAGTGATTTTTCAAAGGTTTGATTCAGAAAGTGTGAAGAAACAGTGAATAGAGTATAGGCTTAACTTCTGGTCGACAGCGAGGTAAACAGTTTACCACGCTCTCTACCTTATGTGGACTTGACTCTTAAGAAGCCCACAAAAAGCTCCAATCGGCAGAACATAGAAGAGTGAACATTTACCGTCGGGCTGCTTGTCGTCTCGTGCCATTATGCAGCCATTATGAAAAAAGGAATATGTTTTTCCAAGTTTTTATATGAATTTTTATACAACTTTTCTTCTGGTCAAAAATATTTAATTGTACCAGTTTGAAAAACTTAACATTATTAAATTCTTGCCCAACATGAAATCTTTGCAAAAATTTTATTTTCCAGAAGCAGTACCTATAACAGTTAAAAATCTTTCATGATATCACGGATAGAAAATAGGAAAAGATCGAACATTTGTATAACTAATAATAACCACTTTCAAAAAAGTTGATTATACAAGCGCTCCTTTCAAGTTGGTTTACACCAAAACAGGTTCACAACCAACCTCCCAAACACAACTTTCATTAACACGAGATTTTTTGGCCAACACCGAAATATTTAATGTCAAACAAGTAGGCTGCTAATGTTTTCAGAATATGTAACACCTACCACCAGATCCCCATTTAGGCGTATTCCTCAAATTGCATTTTATAATTGAATTTTTCCTTTGGCAAAACATATAAATATATTAAAAGATATTCCGGTGGCATACCTAACACAAAGTTTCTCTCCTTTTTTTAAATTTACTTATTTCGTTGGCGTTTAGATTTATTGTAACTAACNTAAAATAGGCTTACATTATGTCTCTCGGGTTTGTACCCCTCAAGAGTCTGACAACCAGGCACACTTCCACGTTGAGAACATGCCTATTTATTTACAAACCCTTTCCGCACCCCTATACCAAACTTCCCATTAATCTGAACTGACGAGGCATAATAAGTTTTAATCTGTATTTTTTTTCCAACCCCTTAAGGTACACGTTAATTTTCATGTCAGTTGTTGCCACAGAGGAAATTTTTCTTCTCACAAATACTTTAGAATTCCCTGCTCTGACTTGCACAATGCAGCCAATGATAATATTTTATGTCGGTTTGTGTCATAACCAGAAACCAGTTATGAAATGTTGATGTGCTAGCAAAAGCCAATAGCATTACGCAGGGAAATGCGCTGTCTGTATTGGTGCTGGCTTCTCAAGTTGTACAACACCGACCATGATTATATCTATTCCGCAACGCGTGTTACGTGAATGAATATACTCGGGTTAATGTATAAAGGGATTAACTTGACCTAAAAAGGAAACTTTATTTTACAATAGATTACTCTCGGAGCGGTATACCGACAGTCTTTTATTTCCGCCGAGAGCATTTTCTCGCTTCAAGCTGTAATTACTGGCAACGCTGCTGACGTTACTAGGGAATAGCTCACAGCTTTGACGTCACTAGGGAGCAGCCAACAGCCTTGAAGCACGCCAGAACACAGCCTGACCTGTCCAGAACAATGCGCTCTCGGCAGTCTTGAGTTCTGACGCTGGTGCGGTTTGTAGCCGTGTCTATGCTGGCAGACTCTTGGCAGCGCCGAGTCTCACTTGATGCTGGACGCCAACTTGCTACGTGATATCATCGTAGCTGAGGCCGCGTGCACCGAAGTCTTCCATGGCTGTCCATCGTTTGTAGCTGAATTAATAACTGGCAGGCGAAAATACGTTATGTGGCATTAGGGAGCTCTTGAGTATGGGGCGAAAAACGTGCTGTTATATTTTGTTTACATTATTTTCAAACCGTACTTACTGTTGCGGTTGGGAAGAAGGGGAGGGGGTTTATCATTATGGTAGAGAACGTGGGGAAGATAAATATAATGAGATGGGTTTCTACATGGCTATATATTTAAAAATCTGGCGTATGAATAAAATAATGATGATGTCAGGAGAGCATTGTTAGTTAGCTACATCAGCTGAGAACCACGTTAGAACAGTATATTGTGATTGTCCCACCTTGAGAAGTAACCGAAATAATCGAAGACTCATGAAGTACGACGAGTTACAGCGGTCGGCACAGCAGGCTTCTTGTGACGTCCATCTCGGCCGGCGTCATATGGAGAAAGACCTCTGCCGCCACTCTGCATTGCCCTCATATCGGCGTGGCATAACGCAACCTGGCTTCATCTCCTGGCTGACAGAGGGCATTCCTGCTTACCGTGGTTTGAGCAATGCGAGTCCCGATTACGACAACTGGCTGTCCTGATTACAGCTCATGAGTGATGGCTAGATACCTGAAGAATTCGCGGATTCATCTTGGGGCAAGCTAGAATTCGAAACACGTGTTTTTATATAACTTTATCCATTGGTCCACGTGGTGTCCGACACCTCCTCGAGAACGCTGACCCAATCGCTGCCTTCCATTGTGAGAGCAGACAACCAATTCACAGTTGACATCGGCATATTTGTACAAGACTGTAGAGTCTAGCCTTAAGGTCACTGAAATCGCGAATTTTTCAGGTCTCTAGTGATGGCGCGTTCAGACAGCCCGTTGAACTATGGCCTGTTCACGCTATCGTACCATCAACGTCTCAAGAAGATGGAGCGAGTTGCCCAGAGAAGCAGGAATGGGGAAGGAATCGGCCATGGCCTGTAGTAAGGAACCATCCGAATTTTCGCCTGGAGTGATTTCGGGAAACGATGGAACACCTAAACTATGATGGCCTCACCGGGAATTGAACCCGGCTCGTCCCGAATGTGAATACACTGGAATACCACTGCACTATCTTGCTCAGCACATTGTTATATGGAACATGAAAAATTACTTACGTATCTCCGTCTTTACAAAAAACATGAAGTCGTCAATACATGTCTTGATACATACGCAACTACAATTTCTACGAAATTTATTTAAACCCGTTCGGCCACACATTAATTTCTGAGTTCAAGTGTTGCAATCACGTTTTTTTTTTTTTGTGGTCTTTGTACGTGTGTCCAGCATTTTTTCTTATTACCAGTGAACAGCTTGCTGCGTGTTCGATGATGTTGGCATTAACCATTAATGTCAGAGTTGTAAAAAGTTTCACAAATCAGATTAGCCACAAGGAGGATTCTCAAAGTACTTGGCACTGATGCCTTGTTGTGTGCAGTACCAGTTATAAGTATCACTCATATGCAATGTGTCCGCGATCGTAGTCACAGTGACTGAACGGGTAAATTTGATTTTAGAGATACCAAAATGTATCCTTAACAAATAATCCCCACTTTTTTTATCGCAAAAAATGCAATTATTTTAACAAAATTTGCTTTGTGTAAAAAATTAAAATTTTCAAGAAGATAGTAACTGTGGATACCCGATTCTCGTGAAAATATTTCCTGACTATACTTGTATTTCAAACCACTACAGTTCATATCCACTTTCGCGATTCGATAGCTTTAAAAGCTACCCGTTTTAGTGCTGCCTACTCTCAAATCACAGAGGTTCATTGCGGGAGCAACACAACCCTGATTGGCCCAGCCAAATACCACAGTGACCTTCAACTAGGCACCAGTAACAAGCACGTTATGGGTGTCAGAGCATATGTCATGGGTTCAGTGAAAGAAAAGATAACCGCGCCCTAATTTCGCTTTAAAAATGTAACAAATAAATCACAAATAAATATAATTTACTACTCTCTAGACAGCTAAGAAAGTCCATAAGTTCACTAGTACTTGCCGTGTATACGATGAGATTTGCCGGTTTAGCAGAGTGACGGAATATCGGTCACAACGCCGTTCAACTTTTATCATCGCCTGTGTAGCCTTTCCGACCGTGAGGAACACAAACTGCCACACAATCATATATAATATTGGACCTTAGTCTGTTCCTAGAGAACAGCCTATGTATCGTGGTGTGTTGTGTGGCAGTTCATAATATGTTTGCTTTTCAGAAATGTATAATAATTAAAGCTTGGCAAGTGCCCATCATATTATATTCCGTATTAAATAACCTACCATGTTCAATGTGGCGGAAATTATCTACTTGTATGGTAAATGAACACTCAAATAAAGTGTCCGTAAAATATATTATAAAATCAGTAATAACTTGAACAACAAAACATAATGCTGTGGACACTGACGTAAAGAATTACATTATTCTGCTACCATAATTCCAGACGCTATAAAGCCACTTGATACAATGATTAATTGTTTGTATATGCAGCTGGCGACGAACACCATACACATTTTACATTTAAACTGATTGTAGTCATATTTTACTAATTAAATATTTAATTAATTATTTAACATTCAAGAGGTAGACATAAATCAAATAAATGAAAAGAGTATAAGATTGAAGTTTCAAAATAAAACTTTTAATTCGCCAAATCGAATTTGTAGACACGAATAACTAGCTCACAAATTATAGATTCAATAAATAATTAAATTATGAAAAAGTAAATAAAATCGTGAAATGCTTGCGGCCCTGGAAGCTCTGAGAACTCTGGAAACCCTGGAATGTACTGCGTACAATCCATCTAGATTTAATCTGCAATACAAAATGCGTACTAAGTTTTTTTCTTGGCATTATGAATTAGTTCACATTTAAAAATTCATAAAAGACAAATATATATTCTTTACATCACAAAAGTTATAGAAAAAGAGTTCACCCACGAGTAATTAAAATGTGGTTATGACGTAGTAACGTAATGACGTGGTAACATGGTCAATATCACATAAATATTAACAAAAAATATTTAACATAGCTAGCACTTAACTGAAATCTCTCCAGATGAAGACAAGAAGCTGGAGAATAGTCCGAATTGGCGGAGTGATACGGACGTAGTACTGAAATTACTTGGAATGTTGAATAGATGAATAAAACTTCAAATGAATCTTCAATAGTAAAATTTCGTCTTTATGGAACACACAAAGATTGCGTAAAAATAATAAATTGTTCCAGAGTCAACCATGGCAAGTAGGGGAGCTAGGGGCTAGTTGTAACAGGGGTAAGTAGTAACAGCTAAATTACTCTGCAGTTTGCAACAATTATGTTTAGAATTAACACTCAACGTGAACCTAATAACGACCTCTATTACGTAACCACAGTCAGTGTCGCTCGGGACGGCGCAGCGAGCGGTAGTGAGCAGGTCCACTATTTTGACCAGGTAACGGAAAAAACATAATCTCGTAAACTTTTATTTTAGGTGTGATAATGGATATGTTTGAACTATGTGCTCATATTTTCATATCGTCAATATATTAAGCTTCCATATGTTACGAATATTTATCTTACAATCTCTTTTAAATATATGTATTAGTAATAATATCTAAAATCGTCCTATGGGGCAAGTTGTAACAAAATTGCGGGGCATGTTGTAACGTGTTACAACTTGCCCTTGTGGTTTTAATTCCTTTGGCTAGACGTTTTACCTCAAATGTAAATATGAAAATGACTATATTTTCTTGTTTTAGAATGAGGAATTATAAATGAAGGTCCGCAAGAGCAACAAAAAGTCAAGATGTATACGAGCAGGCTGCCAAAGAAGTCTTAGAAAATAGGACAAAGATTTGAAAAGCTGCTCAGATATTCGATCTTTGCCACGTGTATATGGATGTATTAATAAGAAGAAAAACAATGAACCTCTTTCTGTTGGGTATCTCAAACCAAGACTAGTATTCACACCTGAAAAAGAAGATAAAATAGCCTCGTATTTGCTGAAATACTCTGATATCTACTTCAGATTGCTTCCGTTAGAAGTAAGAAAGCTCGCTTTTCAATGCGCTGTATCAACTGGTGCCAAAAAATATCCCTGACTCATGGCACAAAAATGAAATGGCTGGTCCAGATTGGTTTACTAAATTCATGGAGAGAAATCCAAAACTGTCTCTCAGGACGCCAGAGGCTACATCTTTAAGCAGAGCAACTTCTTTCAACAAGACGAATGTAAAGATGTTTATTTGAGGTATAAAGAGATTCTTCAAAAACACAATATAAGTGTTACTGAAGTAATAAGCCAGCTGACCGGTGAGACATCTACTGAACCGATTCCAGTACCGTCAGGTATCCAAAACATAGTAATAGATTTCTCACCCTCAAAAATAAGACCTCTTCCTAAAGCTCCTCCTCGAAAACAATGCAATAGAGGTGGACGCAAGCTAAAATCTGCTGTTTTTTACGGACACACCTGAAAAAGATGCCTTAGAGAAAGAATTTGTAGAGAAGATAAACAAAAAACAAAAACAAGAAGAAAAAGTCAAAGGGAAAGGAAAAGGAAAAGGAATGGGAAAGGGACAGGGAAAGGGAAAAGGAAAACCTGAAGGAACAGGAAAATAAAATGAAAAGATAAGAAAGGTGAAAAAAAAAAAGAATTTACCTAATGAGTCAGACTCTGAAATCGAAGAGTGACTTCGTTTGGTTTGTGGAGAAGAATACAGCAGATCTATTAAAGAAGANGAATTTACCCAATGAGTCGGACTCTGAAATCGAAGAGTGACTTCGTTTGGTTTGTGGAGAAGAATACAGCAGATCTATTAAAGAAGATTGGGTCGCATTTTTTATTTGAAAATTGTGGGCACATGTTAAATGCGTGAGAGGCGACACTGTTTCTTGCGTTTGTGTAAACTGTGATTCTGATGAAGACTGACATTTTATTCAAAGTGTAAGTATTATTAGAAGCTACAGATAGATGTTACATAGGACTGCAAAAAAGTGCCATGTTGATTGTGATAAATCTATTAAGCATTAGAGACTATAAGATACTAAATAAGTTAAAAAGAAACATGTTGATTGTTTTAAAGGTTTCGTAAAGCATTGGTGATTTATTTTGCAAAAAGCGCGATGTTAATTTTGATAATTTTGTAAGTTTAATATGAAAGAAGATAAAAACATATTATTATAGAAATGTGTTAATAAGAAGCGTATTGATTGTAAAGCATTAGAGATTTATTATAAAGCCAAAAGTGCTATGCTAGTTTTCATAATGTTGAAAGTTTATTACGATAAGTAATCTTAATGTTGAAAAACAAAACAATGTTTACTTAACTAGCTTATAAGTGATCAAATAAGTCATACCAAATGTCCAAAAGGTAATGTTGAGTTTTATATCAAATAAAACAAAACGCTGTACAATTATTGTTGTTAATTTTTGGTGTTACTACCTACCCCACGCTTGTTACAACTTACCCCTAATACGGGGAAAATTGTAACGTAACCGCTGACTCTTTTTGAAAAAAAACTCTTGTGCCAAATTGAACCACCTTTTTGATTATTTTGCAGTTGCATATGATAAACAAATATATAATCTACACATACACTTTGTTATGATTAATAAATAGTTACATTTCAAAATATGAGCATTTTCCCAGAAAACGTTACAACTAGCCCCCAGCTCCCCTACTACCGGGAGAAACTGATGTTGTGCTCGCTCATCTCGGAGGGAAGAGATGAAACTGCTTACATATTTAACACTAAAAAAAACTTATTTCCTAAATTCTACACTACATGACGTGAACAAAAAATTAACCATAAGAGCACTGAGTTCCCACTGAAATCTTTCCACACACACGGGAGCAAACGCTGAATACGACATGGTGGCTTCAAGTCAGCGCAAAGAGTTCCTCAAAAACTGTTGGCGGCGGCAGAAGGATACAAACTTGGGCGTTGCGCGTGGGCACAAAGGTTACGAAACTTAGTTCGCAAGCGATTCCTACAGAGCGTTGGGGGTACCTAAAACGGTCCACAACTACACACAACTGTTTAGCACTAACAAATACACGCGTTGCACCTCTGGCAAGTAGTAGGGACAAGGTACAACGAAGATCGTGCCACACATCAGGAATGCAGGCATGACAGCACACATCCGGTTGCAAACTGAGCTGTCCGCAGCAAGCAGCGGGCTTCCTGCCACGATCAGAAGCGAAGTTAACTCTGATCTAACTCCAATGAATGAATACTTGACTGAAATTAATATTCTAACTACCACAGCCTCCCTAAAATTTTAATAAATCACCGTTGACCTAAACTTTACCAAAGAACTGGCACGAGTAATTAGGCAAAATAACCAAATATATGTAAGTAGATAAAATATGAAAAACAATCTGCAACAAAATTTTGGAAACATTTTACAATTTTACACCTATAACTAGAAACCCTTCCATTTCGCCTTATAATTCAGTGCCAATCTAGACATCACAAAATTATACGTTATCTTCAGCTGAATCATAGGATCTCCTCTCATTCGAAACATCGCCCTCTCTACTAGTATTTCACCATCCACTAATAAACAGCATGGTCTCTACCCACACTTTTCCTGTATCAATAATAAAAACGAACCTCTGCTTGGGTATGCCTAAGACTATCGATTCTAGATTGGCACAATATTATGACAAGGAATGATGGTAGGGTCTCTACCGACAGCTACATAGGGCTGAAGAATTCACGAATTCATTACGAGACAAGTCAGCACTCAAAAACTCGTATAGGTTTCTGTTATATTTCCAGTTTCCGTGCGCGTTATCTGTTTCTTACTGGGGCTACATACAAGATGATTCTAAAATCACGGGACAAACATTGAGGGGTGGTAGAGCTCACTAAAACAAACCATTATTGTATAGGAATATATGGGCGGGAGTGACGCGTTGAGGCACAAACACAATAACATAACACATTAACGGAAACATAAAATGTTCATTAGCAGCATACGTAGCGAGTGATTCCGTACAGAAAATGTTAAAACAGTTGCTGTAAATGCATCCACCAACAGTCACGCATGCTTGGCGAACTCTACATATGGCGTGATTGGCTGACAATGGTGGCGATAATTGAGGGCAGTCAAACGGTGCGCCAGTGACCTGCTGCATCAGCATCAGCATCACTCCACCGACGCTATCAAGCTTGCATTAATGTCAGTGGTAGCAATTTTAAGCAATTATTATAAAAATTTCTGTAAAAAGGCATTTAGCAGCGAGGTTGTAAATAAACAATGTGTTGCATTTAATGTGTTATTTTTGTGTTTGTGCCTCAACGCGTCACTCCCGCCCATATANGCTGTAAAAAGGCATTTAGCAGCGAGGTTGTAAATAAACAATATGTTGCATTTAATGTGTTATTTTTGTGTTCGTGCCTCAACGCGTCACTCCCGCCCATATATTTCTATACAATAATTGTTTGTTTTATTGAGCTCTACCACCCCTCANGTGCCTCAACGCGTCACTCCCGCCCATATATTTCTATACAATAATTGTTTGTTTTATTGAGCTCTACCACCCCTCAATGTTTGTCCCATTATTTTAGAATCACCCTGTATATAACAACTCCTACAAGTCCACAAGTATACAACTTGTTGACTCATTTAACAAGTCACGTAACTCAAGCTCAGATACGAGACTTGTAGAAATCCATACTCATGCTATAATTGTAGGTGAGTTCTACAAGACTACTTACAACTGTAACAAGTTTATTTCATGGTTTTGTAAATTACGTCCACTTATTTGGTTTTGGTTGNCTACAAGACTACTTACAACTGTAACAAGTTTATTTCATGGTTTTGTAAATTACGTCCACTTATTTGGTTTTGGTTGTTGATTGTGTTTTGATTTTATTCAAGTGCTAAAGATAAACCACTTGTAAAATAAAAGTGTAATAATGAGCCGACTAACTGCAAAAATATGCTTATTTAAACACAAGGAAAAAAAATTCAATTAAATACAAATTGCAACTTTTGTTCTGCTGACAAACCGTAAAATACTAACACATTTTCTAAAAGTCAGTGGGCTTAGCCAGTTTCTTCAAGAGATGGTGGTCTTAATTAAATGAAAGAGTGAATAATGATTTCTATTTTATTTACAACCACTAAAAAGAAAATTCTCTCGACTTAATGTGTCACAATAAATGGCTATATTTAGCTATTTGCAAAAAATAAATTTAATCAATAACATTTACAAAAACCTCTAAGAAAATAATGCAATCAAATTACTAAAAACAGTCCCAATAAACAGTGTTTCAAAACGTATTAAAATATTTTACAAATTATATGTCCATGTTTGACAGTTCCAATATTTACAGTAAAATCCATATCACACATTCATACAGTCTTGCTGTGGCAGTTAACAAATAACTACATACAAGTTTAAACACTTTTTAAGAAAAAATACAAAACGTTGATTGGTAAACAACCCATAAAAGACTAGTAAAATGTAAATATCAGTCGTCGATAGATAGTAATCACAATGAGTAACAAAAATCGTTAATAATTTATGCAAGTGATACAATTCATTAAAACGCATCACTAGTATCGGAGCACCAAAAGAAAATAAATGACGATATATATAAAATGCATATCGGCTTCATTACAACAAGAATTTATTTTACAATGATCCAAAGTTTCTTCGTCAACACAACAGCTAAAAAGTTACTATCCTNTTCATTACAACAAGAATTTATTTTACAATGATCCAAAGTTTCTTCGTCAACACAACAGCTAAAAAGTTACTATCCTTTCTTGACTTAGAATTATTCACAGCGCCCATTTAACTTGAAAATACTACAGAAAGGAGGGCAGCAAGAATTACCCACCAAAGACTCCATTTCCAATAAAATAATATTAAAAACAATTAAAACAGTCACGGTGGAAGGCAGTCGTTTGGGACCCGTCAAAGCTCCGACCGATAGAAACTTTACAAAAATGAACAACAAACAACTTAAAAGATTAACGCTCTAACGATTAAGTCGTGGAAACAGTGAAATAATAAACAACATTTAAACTTGGCGGCACACAAGGAAGAACACGATACGTTAAAAAAAAAGGACACACAGTAACGTGACGCCAAAGTTAAGCCGCTACGTAATTTGTAAGGGCAGCCAAAACCAAAATTTTGAAATGCACTACCTCTACTGCACACCCAAGGTACAACACCTCTTGCCACACAAATTACCAAACATTTAAAAACTCTTCCACAAAGTTAACGTTTTCTACGACTCACCGTTTTGTAAGTGCCCTGTCGCTCTGTAGCGTGACTAGTAAAACGTCAGCTAAAAAAATGGTAATTTTGCGTTACAGAACTGGTCTACAAGGGTGGAATTTCACTTGTAAGTTACAAACCACACACTTTTAGCTGAACGTATGCTTGTGTTACAGAAAATAAACAAGTGTACAATTGTCGACAATTGTACTTACAACTTACACTTGTATAGTTGTGTTATGTGTGGGGAGAACCGAATTTCGGGAAAAGATTTCCTCGAGTGTTAGATTTCAATACCGTACAAGCATAACAACAGTCTGTTTTTACTTATTGGTCGCATATCTTTACGAGAAGCCATTTGCTAACTTACTCGCCCATCAGGATGAGGTATTTTCGATACCTAAGGTGGGTATCACATAAATCATCCAATCAAGTAAGTGAATTTGAGCTAAAGTGTGATAAATAGCACTGATCAAGAAATGTTTTCGCGAAAATCGGGTTTCTCTTTTTATAGGACTCCGGAGTACCATGGGAAGGGACCTTGCGTCTTACTGGCTACTGCGTGCTGAAAAAAAAGGGTTCCCTGTTGACTGGTCCGACGGCTCACGAGTATGTTCACCGTTTGCTGATTGGCGTAAGGCGTTCCAATACTTTTCCGGCAAGTGACGCCATTTTGTTGGCGTGTGCGGCTGGAGCTCGCGACATAAGCGAATGTTTCACCTCTGTATTCTTAAAACTTTCATCGTGGTGCTCATATTTCATAATTAGAGACTCGGAAATGTCGCGGATTCATTCTGCAACAAGCTAGACTGCACAATCCTTCGTGCATTCGAGCATAGTTGTTCATAGGCTGTATCTCCAGTTTAACCCTAGTCCAGGTAGCACGGGATTATGTTCTTACTTTCTTTGCAGGTTCGTTATTGGTTGAAAGTCGTTTCGGGGCGTGTCTGACAAGCTATGGACCAATGGAAGCGCAAACACAGATGTACACGTGAATGCAGATTAACTTTTCCTCAGATGAATTCGCGAAATTTTCGGGTCTCTATTGATAATGGCAATCGTCAATTTATATTCTCTCGCTCTGAAAACCATATACATACACGTAATAAATGTTATTTTGAAGTCTGGTAAGCCAGTAGCATAAGCTGGAAGATACGTATCTTAAAAGATATCACAAGGCTGAAAAACATCGCTCGACCGTAGAGTACGTGAATGAGCGGGATAAACTGATACACGATGTTTATTCGATCCTCTATCGTAATAGGCGGAAATGACTATGGCCACGCCCTTGAACATAGCGGGCTATTAACAACCATTCTCCGACCCACCTGATGAGATCTCTGTGGACAGGTGAACAGAATACATGACGAGAGCAGTAATATCGAGCTCTTCACATGCACATATAGATGTTTCACGTCTAGTTTGTTGCAAGCAATAATTTCACTAAATAATTTCGCCTAGTGCAGTAAGTGTAGAGTATTCTGTTGTGAACGACCCATTTTTTTCTTTGCGAAATACGGGCGTCCTTACTAACAAGTCTAATGTGTTCATTTTCATATTGCTCACTTAGCGAAAGCAGAATGTGGGGCTGGACAAGGTATGCTTGGAGCAAGCACGGTAATTCGGTAAAGCAAAACAGGATGTTTATTTTTGCTCAGGACAGCGAAGCGCTGTGCTCTTCTGAAGTGACCAATCCTTTGAGTGCGACGTAAAGCGAGGAGGCGGATCTGCCTCGTGGACCCTCCCTGTCCCGATCGGAACGGCTGGAAGAGAGAAGTGCGCTCGTAAAACGAGTCCCCGGGTTTTTTTTCGAAAGCCTCTGTGCTCGAGGTGCGTGACGTCTCTGCGCGAACNCCCACCAGAAGGGGTTTAAAGCCACGTCCGTGTCCAGGGTTGCCAACACCAGAGGTTCCCCTCTGAATGTGCAGGTTTTTCACGCCAGTCGAAGGAAGAATTTACTGCCAGAGGGTTACATGGACATCTGCAGGTTTTGTTAGAGTCAAGGTGAGGAGGTACTTTTTCTCTTTATCGCAAGTGGACTGGAAAATTTTGTGAATTTATTTAATGATGTGCTAGTTTTCAAACACGTGAACATTTATGTTGTGTTTGTAATTGTATCACAGTTTGCTAGACACGCCCAGATGAAATTTGAGTCGACAAAAGACCTATAAGAAAAAAAAGCACCGAATTCCATGCAACTTGGTCTGAGGTAAAACTGAATACACACTGAGGAAGTAACCAATGAACAGAAAGCTGGGGCTCGAAAATGCATGGGGTTTTGGAGTTTAGATTACAGGTAGTTTAAAACCTGCAGTTTTCCTTTCATATTACTGAGACACTCAGTTTAACGTAAATTTGACTAAGGCATTATGTCATAGCCGGGATTCCCTCAATTATGTGCTTTTGGGAGAAGTCCCTTTTTTTTTCATTACGATACGGACTGCTCCCAGCTTTAACATTAGTCCATATTGGCAATTCAGATGCTGTGTTCACGTTCGGTACCTCTCGCATATGATATTCACTTCCTGACGATTCAAAACCAGTAATATTGAAGCACTGTTAGAAAAAAATGTCTGTAAAATTACGGAAAATACCGGTTAACAAATTAACCAGATATCTGCGGTAAATTAGTCTCTTCTTTTTTTCAGTGACGTTCTCTCCGTAAATTTAACATAAAACTCTGTGAATTCACGGAACGTGTCCACAATCTTGCAAGTTATTATTTTTAAATCTGCTCTTTATAAAAATGGTTAACCAGATATAGTTTTATTATCATTATGTGGTTGATTCATTGTGTATAAAAATGTCTTCAGAAAAAAACCTTTCTTTTCCCCCGTAGCGGGATTTGAACATGAATCAACGAATTGCCGCGCCATGAGTGGTTGGCCACTCACCTACTGCTATTATACACGAAGTAGTATTGTGGAGATGGGATTTTATACGCTTCAGGTATCATCTGCATTTTACGTGTCTCAAAATCTGAGCCATAAGAATATGAAGAGCTTTCGTATTTNTATACGCTTCAGGTATCATCTGCATTTTACGTGTCTCAAAATCTGAGCCATAAGAATATGAAGAGCTTTCGTATTTTATATTCACGGAACTAATTTCCGTTATTCGTAATTACGAAGTGCCATTCCGTAAATTAACTCTACATCTCCGTAAAAGTTTCCGTAAATCTACAGACATTTCTAACAGTGAGGGTAAATTGTTTTTGTGTAAACATTTTATTATAAGATTGCTTTTTTTAGTTTTCATTTATTCTGCTCATTAGAGACCCCTCGTTGATGAATCTTATTATTAATTAAAATACTGTGTTATCCCTTTAAGTACTAAGCCCTACTATAGACCGGGATTCATTATTATTTAAAAATTATTCGTTTTAAAGGAGAAAATACGTACGGTTAGAATTTCACGAACGCTTGTCAATTTCTTGTTACAACAGCACAGCCAAAACCAAACTTAATTTCTACAGAAAATTTTTATTTATTTTGGATATTGTTAAATTAATACGTTGTATTGTAAATAATCTTGCATATCGAACACCTCTATGATTATATACCAATTAACTGGTCTCTCTATTCGTTGACTGTCAGCCCCTAACGAATAGTGTACAGTGAAGTGTAGTGCCCGGGTATTGTGGGCCCTTAGGGAAGTCGTATTTAGGGATTAATGGACCAAAATATATGGTGTTACTTTCTATGTAGATATATGATACTAACTTTCAACTAAGTTAGTATTGAATGGTAGAAAAAATTTGACGTCGCAATACAAGGGTATTACATAAGTTTTGAATAATATGCAGGGTTATTCCATAATTCAGAGGTGTTTTACAGATTCAGCAGAGATGTTTCTTCGTAGAGAGTTGGCAACCCTGCCCTTGTCGGCGACTTGCACTCTCTGCTCGGTGGGGTCCCTCCCCAGAGACTTCGGGGCGCTCTGGCCAGACGAGCAATCCCCTTGGCCGGCAGGCCATTCGTCTCCTCTCCGACCCCCCTCCCGCTGGGGCCGATCACGTGATCCACGATCCTTGGTCGCTTTACAACCCTTCACACCACCCCTCTCGCACTAACGACTGAAATATACATGGCTCCCCTTACTTCGGCCCCGAGTCGAGCGAACCAGGGAGAATATTATCTCTCTCCGAGAAGAAAAGTGCACTTTGACGTCCTATCAGCGCAAAACTACTCCCCCTTCCCAACCAAAATATTCCCACTGCACCACCATCCAAACCCGTTGACCTGCATGCGAAGAATACATCTACACCTTGCTCTGCTGCCGATATGCAAAATTAAAGAACTCGGCCCTGAAAACGTTTCTCCGCCCGACGTCCCCATGGTTGTATCTTAGCGAAAAGATTGCATGACAGGTTGTACCCCAAAACACTTTAGCTCAGATCCACTTCCATGGCTGGATTTTGTTGGTTGTTACGTGGCTTAGCTGTCCACCCACGCATAACGTACGGTCACGTACCAAAGTAAATTGCGAAAAATAAAAAATAAAAAAAACACGCAACCCTACACACAAGTAGAGCACGAAAGATTTCTTGAATTCTTTCGGTGGCAAGATAGAATTCAATCACTCATTCTTTCAGTGTAATATTATGATTGTATTGCAGTTCTTTAGAAACGCCCTGTTTGGCTGTGAGCCGGTAATTAACAGGAATCAGCGGTACAGCGGATTCAAGAGCAATGCAACAGGGCGGCAACCAACGAACAAGTACTAATAATTGCTCGAACGTATAGAAGTTTTTAAAGGATAGCCTGTTACGAAATAAATCCGCGAAATACTTGGCGTTCTGTATATAAGGAATCAGTATGGACGGGAACATTTCACGAATTCGTTATAGGAAAAGCTATACTTCAAACGCATGTAAATTTTTGTTTTGTTTTCAATTCGATCACAGCTTATTACACACGCCCAGGTGAACACTGAGCCAACAGCAGACCTGACAGTAAACAAGCACCGAATCCCGTGCCGCCAAGTGTGAGGTCAAACTGGCTACACATTGGAGCAGCAGCCAATGAACAGAAATATGAGACTCGGGAATACATAGGACCATGGAATTGAACATGCATGTTGTTTAAAACGCAACATTTTCTTGTGGCTAGGTATCAGAGGTCCGTAAATGTCGCCAATTCAATATGCAGTAGGCACGAGTTCACAGTAGCCTCCTTTCATACACCTGCGCGAGTTACGTTCATACCTTGGTTGCATCTCTCAGACTGCCCGTCTGTGATCCTTCCTCTCTATCTTTCTCTCTCTACTTTCAAGCTGTCTGTCATTGGCTCACGGGCAAGTCAAATAAATTTCCTTCCAATGACAAATCCCTGCGACTGTACGATAATTGTTTGAAGTTTGGTCTGACCCTATATGAATCCGTGATATTTCCAGTCCACTACTGATGCAAAAATGAGGAGAAGCATTTTCCCTATTCAAAAAGTCAATGCTTATGAAAGTGTAATCAACTACAGCTTGGTTCCTTCAAACTTTTTGAATCAGTCACCAGCTCCTAGAATGAGGTGTGGGCTACATTGGAAGAATGCTGCAGAAGCAGAAGAAACCAAATGGTGCCTTCATCGCTGAAAAATGGACAACTGTAAAGATTATGGGTTGTCGAATTGACGAATTCGTAGGCTAGACAGCAATCGGTCTAATTAGGCCTCATATCACAGTTCAATAACCATGTCATTTTGCAGCTACATAGCCAGCAGGCGTCTACTGAGGCAGTCGCATACGGGCAGCACGAACTGACTGTCATGTAATGTTAGTAGTATATAAGCACGCATAATGTAAAAAGATTGCCAATTTGTTGACAGGCGTGGTAGAAAGCAGATCGTTACTACTAGATACTGATATTGTGTACACTGTTACAAAATGAAGACGGAATTGATGGTTGAAGACTTCCATCTGCATCACCAGCTGCATCGTCTCTGGAGATTTGCTACTTACATCACAGAAACAATTTTTCTACTGTGGAAATGCTTTACGTAAAAGCTGCAATGCAGACGACATGAAGGTAGCCATTGCAGACAAGATTTACCACTGTGATAACTGTGACGAGTTGGTTACCCGCAGTGATAGCTTGAATAGACATAGCAGGACATGCAAAGGTAATGTTTGTTGTTCATCGGGAAGCGAGTGCGAGTACTGTGGAAAGGTGTTTGCGTGAAGCGACACTACCAGACGACAAGAAGCTATAGTCGCGCCCGCCTAAGAACGGACTTGGCTCCGCCTACCCAAGTGAAAGAAAGAGATAGAACTTGTAAACCACCAACCACAGGTAGCTGGCAGGTGGGCAGACGAATCTGCAGGCACTCCCTCCCGCCTGCCGTACTACCGTCGCCCAATTGTTTCCTTTCCCGGGGAGAAGGGGCCCAACTTTGGCAAACCTCTCAAGTCATAAGTTACAGCAGTGCCACTATAGTAAATGCGTATTCAACACTTCGTAATATATGTATCCGTATGAAAACTGCTTTGGAAGTCAATGCTGCTCATTAATAAGTGAGTGCAAGTTTTGTGGAAGGTGTTTACACGAAGCGGTAATACCCGGTGACATGAAGCTAGTAACTGCAAATTCGGAACTTTTTACAAGATTTATCGATGTGATAATTGCGGTGGAAGTCGGTGTGACCCATCGGGAACAGAGTGTAAGTATTGTGGAAAAGTGTTCACGCGAAGCGGTAATGCCATGCGACATGAAGCTAGAAATTTCTTATTCGTCACTTCATACACGACATACCTATGAGATGAATGTGGTGTGGCATATGTGGATAAGAGTTGATTGAAAGCTCACAGCAAAAATTCTTCTACAATACCGGCAACATCACAATTGTTTTGACGAATCATAAATAATATCAATATGTAACTATTATGATTTTTTCCAAGTCTATAAAATAAAGTAAAAGTGTACAAATTACTTCAGTGTTATTTATATATTTTAACCCTTGTTATTAAGCTGTGTGGTGAGAAACGAGTAAAACTAGTGTCACGTCACAATATTAATTCTGCCAAAATTAGGTAAAATCTATATTCTGATGTAAATAGGAGATTGTAATTAAGTCGCCATGCTTGTACTGCATCGTAAGGTCAATAGCTAGCTGGGTATATGGATGCATTGGGAATTTTAATTTTAAAATTATTCACATGCAAGAAAAACCATTAATCCAATTTGGCGGGGAAATGTTCCTGTTAAGGGACTCCTAGTAAAATGTCTGTGAAATCAGTGTCTGCGCGTCTGCGGGTATCTCAGTAAATAAATAGTCTGGGATTACGACATTGTTTTTTTTTTCAGGAAAGGAAAAAACAGTTATCTACAACCGCCAACTTTTACTTCTGTCCTATTAAGTATATCCAAAAGAGAAAAACAACATAAATGGTTCAAAATGGCAATTTTTTTTCTGCTGCCTTGCGCAGTTTTCTTGAAGGAAGTGACAGAATTACAAAGTGTCTTCTGTAGTTTAATCCACTGGCTTTCATCGCGTGTAATAATATCTTACAGTTAGAGACCTAAGTTGCGAGAAATTCAGCTACCCGGGAACGCTTGTCGCAATATTGGAATGCCCCGCCGCAATGCTTCTTTATGGTAAGACTTGACCTTGAGACGTATTACCCTTTTAAAGGCTCCCGCCTACCTGGTACTTGAACTTCGTTGCAGTGTGTTTGAAATAGAAGTTTTCCCACGAAACTGTTAAACATGCGTCCACTGTGCTGAACTACGAAAAGAACATACATTTCAGACGAGGCCTGTGGAGTGTTTTCAAGACGTCGTGCACATTATAAAAGCAATTTCATAGCATTTCAAAATGTCTAAAAATGGATTTTTTTTTTTTCAAAACGCTGTATCTCAAAACATACAAGTCAGATACATGCAAAACTACTCAAGGGCTCGGTGTTGAAACTTCCTATATACTTTCTACCAATGAAATAATATGGCCACCACTGAGAGTCCTATAGGTCGACGCACGTAGTGCGACGAGAACACTGCATGCTAGTTCAGATAGAGCCTTGCGCTTAGCGGCGATGGCGCACTTGATGTGCGTGGCAGTGTCGCCTTTTTGCTCCCGCGCTTCTCGGCTTCCAACGCCGAAAGAAGCTCGAGGTAGGCGGGAGCCTTAAGATGATGCAAAAAGAATGAAACGTTGTGTAAGTGCAGTATAGAAACGTGTTTACACGCCTGTATCTCCGTGGAGACGGGGAGGCGACTGTAAGAGGGTCAGCCAGCTCTGTGGAGCTCCTTCCCGCCCTGGCGATCGTCATTTGTCTTGTTCGCTCTGGGACACGGTCGAGCAAGTGTCCGGCCGGGATCGGTGATCGCTCAATCCAGCGAGGGCAACATTACTCACCGGGGTGAGATAAGTCGCTGTGGGGGTTAGAGGGGCGACGACCCAATCTATCCGCCGTCTTCGCCGGACGGCATATATTCACCAGCCACTCCTTCAGTTCATTTCCGCGCTGCACTGTAGACAATTTCTGTGAATTTTTTTTTACACTAAGAAAAAGGTGAAGTATATCTTCTTTTTTATACGTGGGTACTGAGAGATTTTTTGATCTTACAATATAATAAAAATTAGTCTTCGTAACTTTATTTTGAATAATTTTCTTAATGAAACTAGTATCCTCGTGATATTGAAGCTCCCTTTTACGATCGCTGGTAAGCGAGCAAGTGAAGGGATTTGGGTGGCTCTTAACAGCGAGGTCTTGAGAGCCGGTGAGAGTGAAGCGAGGTGAGCATAGAGCAGCGCCGGAATGAAAGGGCGGAGGAACGGGATATCCCCGAGAAAACCCGCCGACCAGCTGCATCATCTGCCACGATTTCCAGATGTAAAAGTCCGGGGACGACACCACCGGGAACCGAACCAGGTTCGCCTTGGGGGAAAGCGAGTGGTCTAACCACTACACCACACGGAAATATTATGGAGGTGTGGAATCCATAAATTAACTTGTTTTCACGTGCAGTTAAGTATTGATGTACAACTTCAGTATTTCCGGATATTGGTATCTCAGCTAAGGTGAATTTACGTAACGTCCCACTAACTCCATTATTGTAGAATACCGAAAGAAAACGGAAATATTATAAGACAGCGAAATAAAACACGGTTAAGAGAATACTATTCCCAAGTAACATATCAACGAATGAAAAGATATACCTAAAGGAAAGCAATATCTTGAAGCTCGGTCACCACTTACAAGCGGTGACCACTAATGACATTAATTGCCTTATATATATATATACATAAAAGCCCTACCGCGTATGATCATAGCAGAATTCATGCTCACGCGTGAGTGATGATAAAAACGTTTTAATTAACCAAACAAAGTTCGTTTGGCGCAACCAAATTATTTGTTTGTATAGGGGCAATAAAATATTATGTTGTTAAAACCAAATTATTTTGTTGTTCTTATTTGGTTGTTCGAAACAAATATTTGGTTGGTGCAACTAAAGATTTGTTTGGCTTTACGTACTGTTACGAACTAGCTTTTAAGCCATTCGTACGTGAAAGTTGCTGGGGGCGTGGCTCAATAATGAATCATGATTAGGTAGAGCACAACAGTATAAGATGAGGTTAATTAACATTAAGATTATACAATTGCCAATTATGTTACTATTGATCGGGGGAGATTGAAATTTCATACCAACGTGAATATTCATTATATTTACCTAACGGCATTTTATTATAATCTAACTGGAAAGTCATCACCTTGTTAACGTTGCCGGAGGCTGATTGTACGAGACAGTTAACGACGGCTGGACACACCCACCTTCCGTGGTCTTCTCTCTGCTCGGGTTGACGACAAAAGACGCTGTTCGGGGTGTTACGCCGGCCTATATCGGGCGCGTTGTTTTTGCGACCCCGTTTACTGGCCAGTGGAGGGGATTTCTGCAACTGTCTTCTTTCTGCTCGGTGGTGTTGCAATCACGCTCGTTTCCTGGTTTAATGTTTGAAGATGTGATCACGCAGGCCCTATCAGCTAAGGCCTGATCACACCATAACAGTACGTTAAACAGTTTCCGTTAACATAAGAGAAAGTTATAAGCCTGACCTTGATTAGAACATAATATTTAAGGCTCTCCCGAGCTCTACGCCTTATACTATATACACTGAATAGCCAAAAAAACTGGTACACCTGCGTAATATCGTGTAATATCATGTAGGGCCCCCGCGAGCACGCAGAAGTGCCCCAAGACGTGGCATTGGCTTGACTAATGTCTGAAGGTATGCAGGAGGCAATTCACACCATGAATCCTGCACGACAGTCCACAAATCCATAGGAGTGCGAGGCGGTGGAGATCTCTTATGAACAGCACGTTGCAAGGCATCCCAGATATGCTCAATAACGTTCATGTCTGGTGATTTAGGTGGCCAATGGAAGTGTCTAAAGTAAGAAGAGTGTTCCTGGAGCCACTCGGTAGCAATTCTTGACGTGTGGGGTGTCGCATGTTATCGCTACCTCGGAGATCCTATGTCCCATCTCTCGTGCGCCGACTATAACACCTGTTCAAACGCACTTAAATGTTGATAACCTACCATTGTAGCAGAAGTAACCGATCTAGCTGCCTACCGCATCGCGTTACTCTGCTTGGTTCCATGCCTCTGTTATATTCATATGTACGCCTATGCCAGTTTTTTTGGCTCTTCAGTGTATGTATTAGCAATCTCAGCTTTTTTAATTATATAAGCAATAAAATAAAATTAAATAATTTTAATTATTTTAGAAATGATATTAGCAACTACAGCTAAAGCGACTACTGATGAAATCGGAATGTTTCTTAATACAAACATTTATAATACAGACAACGTGCAAAAATCTGTATTTCAAGCTTTGCAGGTTTTTAATTTTAGGCCGTGTTCCAATTAGTCAGGATATTTACACTGGCGCACTATCACTCGGAAGTGACGTCAGAGAGTGCTGTTCCATATGACAGAGAGTGAGTGCGCGAGAGTGAGTGCACGATTGTGTGTGATGCGAGTGAGAGTTGGATGCATGCTCTATGCATGTTCTCTGGATATTCTTTGTTTATTTGGATCGCCGTTGCCTAAAATAAACACGAAAATCATATTTCTTTCAAATAAACAACACACTATAGTAACACTGGTGTATTTCGAGAGCGAAAGCGAGTGCAAGTGTGAGTGTGGATCCGTTCTACATCAAAAGTATGCAGGGAATTGTGGGAGGTAGTGAGAGTGGAATTGTGAGTGCAGATGCTGGTTATTCAGAGCACAAACCTAGTTTCCCGTTAAATATTGTATAAGGGTGTTTTTACTATTATTATGCAGCAATAAATTCACTAACAAACACTGTTACTATCCTAGTTGTCTCAAAATATGCAAACGAACTCTCAAGCGTAATCTCTATGAATCTTAGCCATCGGAGACCGTGTTCCAATTCGTTTCTAATTAAGTTTTTCGTAATTTGTATTTAGAATTTTGTAAGGTTTAGTCGGTTCACCACGAGATTAAACTGTCTGGCATGCCATACTGCTATTATTTTCGTGTTATCATTATTCCAATATTAATGTCCATAAAGTCTTAAAATAAATAGTATTTATTACCGAAAGTTGTAAGAACGACTTTTAAATTTTAAAATAAACAATGTAAATTATTATATGATGCGTTACTGTTATATAACAATACATTTTGTCGTGACAAAAAACCTATTTCAATGTATTTCAGCAACTTACTTTGTGAAATAATTATTGAGAGTAAAATACATATTTTTTAATTCCATTAACCTCGCCTTTATGTGTATTTAAAAGTTTCAAACTGGCAAAACTAATACGGCGGCGATTTGGTAATTTGTATTTAGTAATTTTTCAGCTTCGAATTTGACAAAACTCAAAACGCAAATTACAGAAATACGTCATAGATTTTATAGACAAAACGGGTCTCGTGACCATTTCGTTAAAAAACAAGTGCCAGTTGGAACACAGCAACAGTGGAGGTTGTTCTGTAGACTAATGGAGGATTCTTAAAGACTCCGCATAGTAGTGTATACCGGCTATAGTAAGTAGGACTATGATGATATAGAGTGATCGACAAAGTGATCGCCAAATTTTGTTGAGCTAGAGGCTCAACACTCTCGTCAACAGATTTTTATTTTTTGATACTTTCAGAAAGTTTTCATTCGATATTAGTATTCCTTTCAAATTATTAATTAAACCCATTATACATATTCAAGCTATGTGAAAAATATTTGTAGATACTTGGAAAATTTCCACCGAAGTTCACCCAATGAAAATATGTTTGTGGTATCACTAAATTGTTTCTCATTACAGCATAGTTTGTTAATTTTTAATTATTTATAAACAGATTTGCAGTAAGTAGAAAATAGTTTTGTGTTCCCAACAGAGAAAAAAAAATTGGCAGGGAGAATTTCCAGGAAATATCCTTATACCACCAAAGAACTGATCGTTAGAATGTCACATTGCAAATGAATTTTAATTTTTAACGAGGGGCAGCGCTTTCAGACACCCCCTTGCAGCCGTCTAGCGTTGCCTCACGCGTGTTTTATGCACGCGGCAGAATTCGACGAAGTGGTCGAAAGAGCAGAGGTGTCGGCCCTGTACGTGTGCTCCGTAATGACATTACACCAACTTTCCCTGTTTATTTGATTGCTTTACGAACACGCAGAAGAGGGCGTTGGTGCGGTAGGGTGTGTGGGGGAGGAGGGGGAGGCTACACGTGGGATCAAAGGGGAAGGTTCGCAGGGTGCGGGCTGGATGTTTTATCGTCGCCATGGTAACTGCAAATAGGGGTGGCAGGTGGGACAAGGGAGCGAAAATGTTTTTGAGGGGGTGATAGAAATGGCGGAGGTTGGTCTCTCGCTAACGCCTAGCTTTCCAGAGGCATCCTACCCCACCCCGCCAACCCTTCTGACGTTCCAATGCTTGCTCCGCTTCTCGGGTAGAAAAAGGGTCCGCGGAGTTCTTCATAAATATTTTATAACCCACCTGCCACCCCGCTGCACCCCTCAGGACCCTGCGAAGCAATGTGCCTCACGTTTGCGAATAATTCAGCTCTCGGGGGGTTTCTGCCCCTCCAGACACCCCCGGCAACCCCGCTTTTAGTGCCCGAATTCCGCGGAACACGGTTGGTGTGGGGATGGGGGGTATGGGGTGTATCTCATCGCTACCATAGGTCACGAGATATGTAACGCGCTCCACGCTAATGCGATGGAATTAATATTTACCGGCAAGCATAACGGACCGGTGGTCGTCGCTTTAGCATCGGCGTGTTTAACTAACTACGATGGAACGTAACACCCCTTCCGGGTATATCTGAACAATTTGTGGAGCAGAGAGAGAGAAATACGGCTTTCGAATATTTGCATTAACACTCTCGACTCAAGTCAAAATTATTTGGTGGTTGCAACCCTTCAGCCAAGCCAGTCGTGAAGCAGACATACGAGCCTCGACGCACTCAACGTCTCAAAGTATTTGTTTTAGATCTCTCTCAAATTTGCTCACTGAAACATGATTACATAAAGCGAAATGATGTTCGTAGCTCAGAAACGATACCTGTGCACAATACCCACACTGTAAAAGTGTATTTTTTCAGTCAATACCCTAAACTGTAATGGAGGTTTTCAACCTATGCATAGTGTGGTGNCACACTGTAAAAGTGTATTTTTTCAGTCAATACCCTAAACTGTAATGGAGGTTTTCAACCTATGCATAGTGTGGTGCGAAAAATTTACCATAAATCACGCTGCAATTATTATGTACAATTGGGAACTTCACTACACAAGCAACTTTTCAAAAATGTCAGGAGAAGGGGGCTATCTATTAATGTAGAATTAAAAATGTTAGGTAAACACTTGTAAATACAAGAATGATGTTTTAATGCAAATAACTGTTAGAATTCGCAAAACTGTGAAATATTCACTTTTTTTTTTTTATAACTTCACATTTTCACTTGAGTGTCGTGTGAATGTTAACTTCGCATATAGCGGAAAAATACACNTTTTTTTTTTTATAACTTCACATTTTCACTTGAGTGTCGTGTGAATGTTAACTTCGCATATAGCGGAAAAATACACAACGTCCATACAAGGATGCGTTAAGCAGAGCTTTGAAAAGTGCTAAGTTTACAGTGAATAGCATTTAAAACGGTTAACCCGTTCAGTCTTCGTGTCTTCGATTGAGAATGTGTTTCAAATAAAGCATACTTGTGACCGTCATTGCACAGAGAAAAAAAAAACCATGGCCCTCTTCCTTGTGAGAAATTTAATTTGTAAACGTTTCTGAGCATGTCATTGTTGTATGGTGAAAGCTGATAGCACCAAGCACGCGTTTCACACAAGTACAGTGCTCACCAAACAATTATACATGATTGCAACACTTGAACTCGTAAATGTATTTGTGGTCTAGCGGGTTGAAGTTACGGGTGACTGAACTGAAGTCATTACTACCGTACTAATGATCGTTTTTATGTCTGAAGGAATAACGCATTATATGGAGGAAAATAAAAGCATGCCGAGTTCGATTTTACACTTTGAACACAGAGTCCGTACGGCATACGGGTAGTCATTTGTTTATAGTTTCTCTGTTTTTTTATTTTTTATTTATTTACGTTCATGTAAAGAAGTTTATTCTGAAGTCCACGGAGGTTTAAAAACCCTCTTGAACTTAACGTAAGTGAATTAGCTTCATGAACTTATAGAAGGATTTATTATATTCGCTGTTTATATAGGATAACGTAAATATGCCCACANGTGAATTAGCTTCATGAACTTATAGGAGGATTTATTATATTCGCTGTTTATATAGGATAACGTAAATATGCCCACACCCATAAAAATAGCGGACCATTAACAACCTTTAATCGGTAAACCTGATGAGCTCTCTGTGGACAGGTAAATAAATTACATGGCAAAAAAAACTAGCAACTGCCAATCAAATATTTAGCTCTTTATGGACACAAATAGATATTTCGCATTTAGCTTGTTGCAAGCGATTATTTTGATACAAAATTTCGCTGAGTGTTGGAAATTTTAACAACGTAAACCTACTATCCGCAACTCAAATAGCTGTTCCATAAGTTTTGACTCAGTTGTTTCTGGTAGCGAGTAGCCTATTTTTCGTAGCGAAACTTATTTACTTTTTAATTTCCTCTGCAGTTTAGCCGGAAATTACCTCATCAANGTGAATTAGCTTCATGAACTTATAGAAGGATTTATTATATTCGCTGTTTATATAGGATAACGTAAATATGCCCACGCCCATGAAAATAGCGGGCCATTAACAACCTTTAATCGGTAAACCTGATGAGCTCTCTGTGGACAGGTAAATAAATTGCATGGCAAAAAAAACTAGCAACTGCCAATCAAATATTTAGCTCTTAATGGACACAAATAGATATTTCGCATTTAGCTTGTTGCAAGCGATTATTTTGATACAAAATTTCGCTGAGTGTTGGAAATTTTAACAACGTAAACCTACTATCCGCAACTCAAATAGCTGTTCCATAAGTTTTGACTCAGTTGTTTCTGGTAGAAAAGTAGCCTATTTTTCGTAGCGAAACTTATTTACTTTTTAATTTCCTCTGCAGTTTAGCCGGAAATTACCTCATCAAGACCAGAGTACCAAGAGGAAGCAGAATTTAATTGTCAGTTTCACGTGGAAAGTGAAGATTGAAAGTACTTTCTGGGGCTTGTCATTTATCATTTGTCAAGTGTACGGGAAAATAAAGTAAGCATGAGTCACGGTACGGAAAGACTGTCTTATAACAGTGTATACTATTTAACGACAGGGAAAACTTGGCAACAAATATAACACAAACTCTTGTTTTTACATACAATTGTATAAATTAGTGGAAGAATTTTGAACACGTCATTTAGAAGAAACTGGTTTTAATTTATTCACTCTTTTTTTGGGGGGAGGGGTGCACGGTGATGTAATGGCTAGATTAATCGCCTCCCACCAAGGCGAACCTGGTTCTATTCCTGGTGGGGTCACGTCCGGATTTTGCGTGTAGGAATTGTGCCAGACGATACCACTCGTCGGAGGGTTTTCTCGGGGATCTCCCGTTCCCCCACCCCTTCATTCCGGTGCTGCACCTTACTCACCTCGCTTCACTCTCATCGGCTTTCAAAACCTCAATTTTAAGAGCCGCCCAAATCTCTACACTCACAAACTCACTCGTTTAGAAGAAACTGGTTTTAATTTATTCACTTTTTTTTTTGTGATATGACAACACAAAATATGTAGGGATACATAAATTAAATGGTGTGGCTATTATTTTAATGCTGGAGTACCCATTCTCCGATTGACTGCGCAAGATTCTGGAACCGGGCGTTGCGTCTTATTGGCTGCTGCGGTGAGCGAAAGATTTCCTTATTGGCTGGGCTGCCGGCTGGAAAGTAAGTAGAGCCACGTGTTTTTCGCGAAAATATTCACGCGGAGGCCAGAATTCAATATCCTATGTATCCTTCATTTGGCTATTGACTACCTTGCCACAGTATATGCTAGAGTAAGCCAATTATAATTACGTTTCTTCGATACTGACCGTCCGTGATTCGCGGGAAGACAGATAGGACGCGCAACAATTCAAATGATCCAGTCACGAAAGTGGTTCAGAACTAAAGTGTTTTGGAATACAACTTGTCCGGAAGTATTTTCGCGAAAAACAGGTGCCCTTGGCGCTGACTTGTCGACGGTGTCCCGACATTTTGCCGGNTACCGTCCGTGATTCGCGGGAAGACAGATAGGACGCGCAACAATTCAAATGATCCAGTCACGAAAGTGGTTCAGAACTAAAGTGTTTTGGAATACAACTTGTCCGGAAGTATTTTCGCGAAAAACAGGTGCCCTTGGCGCTGACTTGTCGACGGTGTCCCGACATTTTGCCGGCCAATGACGCAGTTTCGCTGGCGTATACGTCTGCGGTTCGCGATGTTAACGNCGACGGTGTCCCGACATTTTGCCGGCCAATGACGCAGTTTCGCTGGCGTATACGTCTGCGGTTCGCGATGTTAACGACTGTTTTTACTTCTGTATTCGTCAGTATTCTGTGGCGATACGCAGGCCACGTGCGTCGTCGAGTTTCTAGCCGAGTTCATTCCTTTCGCGGTTGTCCGTAGTCCGCAAGGCTGTGCTGTTCACGGCAAATCATCAGGCGAGCCTCGCTGGCGTATTTACACAGCTCGCACCGTCCTGTTGACCTACCAATAAACTTCACCCACCCTCCACCGTACTCCTATACCTCTTCACGACCCTTAATAATTACTCTATCGATCTTTCTCGCCCGAGCACCGAGCAACCTATCGCTGCGGAGGAAATTTGCTACTCCCTTCGACCTCGCGGCCGGGAGGGAAGAAGTAGTGGTTTGCAATTAAACCAAACTAAACGGCTCCTGGGGAGTTTTCTCCAGGGACACCTCGTGAAATTCAATGGCCTTCTCCAGAACCTCCCCATCCCCTCGACCCTTCCCCTCTTCCTCCGTGGATCTCATCCGCTCTAGGAAGAACTCTCACACTCTCGCGAGCACCCGTGTGCTCTCGACGACGTACACGGAAACCGCATTTGAACGCGGCGGCCCTGCGCAGGAAAAAAAAAAGATGCGAGAGAGAAGAAAAAGAAAAGACCTCGCCTCTTCTCGATCTATCCTCCACAACTCCCCGGCCATTCGTTTCGCTCTACACGACGAGCGGGAAGTATACCGTATCCGGAGTGAACCCGACCAGCCTTGATTCTCGCGAGAAAAAGTCACAATCGTAGTTTACGCGCGACCGTTTTAAAAAATCGGCTGCGCTCTGGTTTAATCGCTGGCTTCCGTCTTGAGTTTATTTTCGTTTCGCCGTGAGTTACTTTCCAGATGAAATATTTGGAAACGAGGGCAGTCAGGGCATAGGGCATATCTTAACATATATTTCTTTTATGTCCATGACGTTTTTTCCAGTGTTCTTTTTGTTGCATATGTGACCGTTATAGAGATTGTCTTATTATTTATTCTTTTTCATTCTCACATGAGAAAATACAAACTAAATTCAGGCCATTCTGGTTTCAGGAATACTGTATGCTAGTTACGTATGTAATAATTAGGTTTCAATTTTAATATTAAAACTTAAGAGTAAATTATAAAGATATATACAGTCACAGATGGCAAGAATACTACCAAGTCAAACTGCCTGAACTCTAAAATAAGCCATTCGAAGTTTTCTGTACAGTAAAGAAACCCATCTTTTCGGGGTTGTTTTGTTTACAGAAACACAGTATTGCTTTAATTTAAAGAGAAGAATAGAGAGTAATAGGTTTGCTGTTAATAAATGTTTTCTTTACACGTTTTTGTTCTATGGTCCCTTTATAGCCAAGAAATAAACATGCCTCGGCTGCTTTCGTTCACAGTAAAGAAAATTTAATCCGCTAACAAAGGTAATGAATTCATGGTTTTCTGTCGTATGTTGTAGTTTTGAGTACGTAACTGTTGTCCCGACTGAAACATTTATATACCAATATATCCTTCAGTTACGAAACTGTAACTGAGCAAGTACAGTGCTCCTTCAGACTTTTAANAAACATTTATATACCAATATATCCTTCAGTTACGAAACTGTAACTGAGCAAGTACAGTGCTCCTTCAGACTTTTAATGTCATTTTGAAGTGCAGTGGTTATCCAAAATATTACTAACCTCAATTCTTCCCGAGAGATGAATTTTTCTGGCCCACGTCGCCAACTGACATAACCTCCCTATCGAAAGTAACCTTAACATAGTAGGAGTACTGGTTGTATAGTGTAACATAGTAGGAATACTTATTGTATGGTGTAACACAGTAGGAGTACTGATTGTATGGTGTAACACAGTAGGAATACTGGTTGTATGGTGTAACACAGTAGGAGTATTGGTTGTATGGTGTAACACTGTAGGAGTACTGGTTGTATGGTGTAGCACAGTAGGAATATTGGTTGTATGGTGTAACACTGTAAGAGTACTGGTTGTATGGTGTAACACTTTAGGAGTACTGGTTGTATGGTGTAGCACAGTAGGAGTACTGGTTGTATGGTGTAACACTGTAAGAGTTCTGGTTGTNTAGGAGTACTGGTTGTATGGTGTAGCACAGTAGGAGTACTGGTTGTATGGTGTAACACTGTAAGAGTTCTGGTTGTATGGTGTAAGGCGTTAGTCTTGTAACACGGGAGGTGCGTGTTCAAGTCTTGGAGCCGTCTTAGTAATTTATTTTAGTAAATATATTTTTGAAAGATTTGTTACTTCTCTCTTATTTAGTCATCAAGGTTGTTTTCAAGAGCACATNATTTTAGTAAATATATTTTTGAAAGATTTGTTACTTCTCTCTTATTTAGTCATCAAGGTTGTTTTCAAGAGCACAGGCTTATTTGCAGTGTAAATGACATTACCACAAAGATGAACTATTGTAGCTACAATGAAAGGTTATAATAATCATTTCTTTATAGATAAAATAAAAAATACGTTTGTGGCAAGCCTACTTTGCAGTGGTTCATATTTAAGTAACTTTTTCTTTGCGGTAGCAAATCTTGTGTTCCAACAAAGACAGCGTTTTTGCAGTTGAACTGGGCTGCAACGTTTTTGAAATGAACTTTTCTTTTATTTCTACCTATTCTCCGAAATAAGGATAAAATTGTTACAACATATTTCCGTCTTTGCGCCTGTTGTGTGTCTGTGTGTTTTTGTGTGCCAACGATAAAACTTTCAAACCCGAACGTGTACCAGAGTTTCACCAAACTCGTTTCACTTAAAAAGTACCCAGTAAGAACGTCATGGTTTAAAACAAAAAATTATCCTGAGTCACGTTTATTTTAAAAAAATTGTGAGCATTCAATTTTATTTATATTCTTTCGTATCTCATGAATTTTTTGAACGATTAGAATCAATATTTGCATTTTGACTTTTCACGCTGGCATCATTAAATTAAAATACTCTAAACATTAGTAGGCCATTTTTGGAGATTGTAAAACATGAATTAAAAAGGTTTTGTTATTCAAATTTCGAGAACTACTCAGCTGATTCTGCTCAATTCGACCCATTAAGAGTGCCGAAGTATATGCCGTAAATTCACATAATGTTAATATATCACAATCTAGTTTTTAGAATAGCGGTGTTTTTAATATTGTTGTTTAGTATGCAATATTTCCTGAACCTTTACACCGATTTCAAATAAAGTTAGTATGCTGGATGTTTCCATATGAACTTTACACGCGGTATCTCAGAGCTTAGTTTGTCTGTATTTTGTGGATAGCACCCCCTATTATAGAAAGCGTCTACTCNTTTACACGCGGTATCTCAGAGCTTAGTTTGTCTGTATTTTGTGGATAGCACCCCCTATTATAGAAAGCGTCTACTCAATATTTTAAGGCCTACCGAAATGGGTCACAGCGATTTTGACACAACTGCCTGAATTGATAACGTGTTTCTTTTCAAAATGTCTCTTCGTCAATCTTTATGTAATATATTATATCATCGGAACTAGTGTTATTGTTACATGTTTTTTTCTATAAATTGCATAGAATCGCTTACTCGGCGCATGAATACTTGTCACTGAATGCATTGCAACGTTTATTTCAACATGCCGCGGAAGTGGGTATGAAAGAAGAAAGGAAGTTTGGCTTTGAAAAGTATTCAGTAAAACTCAAAGCGCATGCAATTGTATGTATAAGCTATTCACGTTAAATTGAGCACTTTTGAAAGATATCTCATTTGGAAGAATAGTCAATGAATAAACTTCAATGCAGCCTTAGACGTTAACTTCCGAGTGCGGTGGAATATAAACACTGTGTTTATTACTTACATTGTAATATTTATTTTTAAAAAGTGGTGAAAGTATAAAAAATGGCTGATATGAAAAAAGTTACTAGGGTCTCAAAAGTGCTTTCTTTACCATGAACAGTCTATACTGTGCGGTTATAATTATAACCAAAGTTTTAAAGGAATTTCTCGTTTGCCGATGATCCCAAGTAATAGGATTGTATCCCTCCTACGACAAGAATTGGCGAACCAGAAATGGAGGAACGTCAGTGCGGAACAAAGAAGAAGAGAAAATTCTCTCGTCGGAGAGAGAAAAAAGGGAAACGTAGTTTTACAGAACGTCAAACTTGTATGTCCCTCTGAGGTTATATATGTAGCGTTACATCACGGGCGAGGGGAAGCTTTTGCAGGAATTGGCCCAGGAGGAAGGTTAGGTACGTTTCCCCGTGGGGAATCCCGCCCAGCTTATTTGAAAAATGCGAACGCCCTGCTCATTTGACCTTGGCGGTTTCGGGTTACTCCTAGGGCGGGTTTCGTGTCTGCAGTTTCTCCAGTCGGTCGTGTTCAGGAGTTCCCCCCCAAGACAAACCAAAACCATTTCACTTCTTTCTTATCTTCCGCATTGTCGACATGATATCTTGCAAGTCCCCTCTCCCTCCCTCACCGTTCCAGGAACAACTGCCTGAGCAGAGCTTCTTTCTTTCTTCTGGAATTTTTACCCCTGACAAACTGCTCATCGTCGTGAATGTCTCCAGTGATGTCAAGAGAGAGTGTGTTGGAAAGGCAAAAGGAGAGCAGAACGTGGGGTTCATTGATGAGAATCGTTTCTGCCTTGGACGAAGTGATGGCTGTGTTCGGGTTAGTGAATGTGCGGATGAGCAAAACAATCTATGTATTTGCACTTGTCTGCTACAAGTAGGGAAGATCAATGTTGAAAATTTGGCAAAGGGAAAATTTTCGCCACTAGGTAAGCGCTGGTGTTGGCAAGGTATCAAATTTTCTCTATCTCCCACGTTACAAAACAGGATAATTGCAATAATCATAAATCAAATATAAAATAACTTCGCAACTAAATAAAAACTTTATCTTTTATAATTTACGTATCTTAAAATTTTAATTAAATATTATATTTGTTATTACTGCCCACCTAGCGGGGAAAATTTATCCTGTGCAAAACTCTCCCTCTCCCACAAGATATCACATTTTATGCCGAATTTGTAGTAGAGATAATCTTACCCTGGATTTCGCTAAGTTAATCCTTTGATCCTCGTGTCCATGATCTAGTACATGTTGCACGTGAAGGGTATTTATGGTTGTCGCTGTACACGACAAGTAATCGATGGCCTATGTTTTGAGCGAATTCTTATTTGTTGATGTTTCTGCTCATCTTATTTGTGAATGGTTAATGCTGACATCGACGAACACGAAGCAAGTTGTTTATTGGTTACAATGAGAATCACAGTCGACAAATGTACAGCGCACATCAAAATACTGAAAGTAATTTAATTAACAACCGAACTTAATTTTTGTGAGTTTTCTGGTGTTAAAAGGAACTTTTTTTTTCTTCAAAATTGGGTGGTGCTGATGTAACTGAATTCAAATCAAAATGTAACCGAACTTTACCATTACAAAATGAAAACATGAAAGAAAAACTTACAAAAAATGAGAATAAGTTTTCATCTATTATTATCACGCATACCAAATAACAAATTACTAACACAAAATTATGTACTAACAAACGGATAGGTCTTGCGATTTTTTCCTCGATAATTAAATTCTCCGGCTCAGTGTCAATCTGTGTAGTCCTCGTATTGTTCTAAGTTTTTTTTTTTTTTGTGGTTTTCGATTTTTTTTAGTCTTCATTGCTCGTTTTGTTTCTGAAGTTTAATGGCAATGATGTGGTTTTTGGCATGTATTTTTGGTGTTGAACGGTTCAGTACTTTTCTGGAACATGCAGAATTTGATTTAGTCACTGACAATCAGGTCCTTGCCTGGTTGTTCACGCACTCACGTCAACTGGGGGAAATTGGCAAATTGGCAGATGGAGCATGCAGCCGACTATATTTCGGTTTGCGATCATCCATCAAAAAGGGAAGGATAATGCAGTAGTGGACTCTCTCTCTCTCTCTCTCTTTCTCTCTCTCTCTCAGATGTATGATACAAATTAATTTGAGCCTGTTGAACATACAGATGAGACAAAGTCTGTGCTATTGTAAAAATGATTTCAGAGTCTCATCAGCATAGCAGAGTGGCGCAGACTGAACCTGCTTGGCTTGAAGCCAAAATCTCTCCTATAAGCCTTTGGTGTGTATGTAGGTACTTGTTTACTTGTGTGCCTGACGAGGGGTAGCCTCCGGGTTGGCTCATGGTGTGACTGAACTCGAATTTTGATTGCATCTCCATTGCCTACAGTGCCTACGAAAAAAGTAACCGAAAAACGAAGATCACAATATATGGATGAGAAACACAAATTAAATTAAAATGTTATAATATGCATGGAACAAGAGACAACATCCAGTTAGACAACGAGCGACACAGAAACGAGGACAGCACAACTATGACAATACGAAAACAGCCAAACCACAAGCGAAAAACACAACTGCAGTAAGTCGTAATACACATAATAGAAAAGGATCAAAAAGTTATCATGATCCGGTCCGACCATTAACGGAACAAAATAAAGCAACACAACAGCATATATGTGGCTAGACATCAGCAGAATTCGCATACAAAATACAAAATAAAGCGAAAAAACACCAAATTTATAACAGGATCAAAAAATAATAACGATCAAGTCAGACAACCAACAGCACAAAACAACAAGGACAGCACAAGTTTAAAAAAATGCAGATAGCCAAATGAACAGTAACAAGATGAAAACTGTAAAAAGTCTCAACGTTTCTGAAGTTACGCCCTTCTCCCGTTCTCACGTGATTAAACACTAAGGCATTATTTAAAATAACAAATATTCTCACAAAATTAAATGTTGGATTGTAATTTTTTACCTAGATTCTGATAAACTTATAAAAATGAAAGTTTTATCTTTAAGACCAAATAAAATCTCTAAATAGTATAAAACAAAGTCGCTTATCCGCGTCTGCCTATGTATTCGCTTAGTACGTCTGGACTACTGCATGGACTTTGATGCGATTTTCAACAACATTTAGAGAATTTTTTGAGGGAGGTTTTGGTGTATAATGCATTTATATTTAATGTAAGGATAGTAGATAAATGTCGAACCGTTTGTAATCAAGTCGTAAAAAACCGCTTTTAGGGCGCTTACATGGCTTGCGCTGACTAAACCATAAGAAATACATTAAATGAATGTACCACAGAATTGTTGCTCTCAAAAAGGTCTACAGAAAAGTTCGCAATAGCATATATTTAGCTTTTAAGGATGGCCCACAGTAACCATTGTTTTCTTTCAAAGTATCGCTGTAAAAACTAAATTGTTACCGGGCGAAGCCGGGCCGGTTCTGTAGTATCTTATAAACATAGCTCCGAGTATATATGTGCATACTGCTGAAGTGGATAAGGATATTCTCTAGTCGTTCGTAAATTTTAAACAATCCAAATAACTCCTCTGCTGTTGTTAAGTCAGAGAAACAAATTTTAATAAAATTCCCGCGGGTGTATGAAATTGTACTGAGCTCTTGGGCTGAATCTGGGTCAATACTCTCGCGTCCCGTCTGCCTCGCGACTGCGGAGCTCAATGTAATATCTCGTAGCTAGGTCGCTGAGGACGGCCTCGTCGTGAGAGAGCTGCTCCGCTTCAAGAACTAGTAGCTGTGGGCGTCACAACGTAGTGCATACTTCCCGCGCCGTCCCCTCGGCAAGAGAGGTTCATTAGAGCCTCTAGCATTCTCTCTCTCTCTCTCTATTTCTCCCTCTCTACTTGCGTCTGTGTGTTGCTCCCTTACATACACACGGGTCTCGCAGAATCAGTTTTAATTAAATNAGCTCCGAGTATATATGTGCATACTGCTGAAGTGGATAAGGATATTCTCTAGTCGTTCGTAAATTTTAAACAATCCAAATAACTCCTCTGCTGTTGTTAAGTCAGAGAAACAAATTTTAATAAAATTCCCGCGGGTGTATGAAATTGTACAGAGCTCTTGGGCTGAATCTGGGTCAATACTCTCGCGTCCCGTCTGCCTCGCGACTGCGGAGCTCAATGTAATATCTCGTAGCTAGGTCGCTGAGGACGGCCTCGTCGTGAGAGAGCTGCTCCGCTTCAAGAACTAGTAGCTGTGGGCGACACAGCGTAGTGCATACTTCCCGCGCCGTCCCCTCGGCAAGAGAGGTTCATTAGAGCCTCTAGCATTCTCTCTCTCTCTCTCTACTTGCGTCTGTGTGTTGCTCCCTTACATACACACGGGTCTCGCAGAATCAGTTTTAATTAAATGCCATATTTACGACATTCGGGAATCTACGGTTGACCCTGCGACCAGCTACCAGCTTCCGACGCTACTTCTGAGGTTGCTGTTTCAAATCTGGGAGCTTCGGTGGGCATAATATGCTCGGGGAAGAGGAAAATTATTTTCTCGTGGTGTTACACTTTCCTTTTAGTTACAATACCGCGAATGCATTTTTCTTGTATTTTCGTTTTTTATTTGTTTTTTTTAAGAACAAATTAGTTGCAAGTTTTTTACCTGATAAAAACATATTTGAAAAAAAATTCTTGGTGCATTTATTTTGTATTAGCATCAGCTATCAACATCCTTAGAAATTCACAGTGCAAAATGAAGTATTATTTTTCATTCCAGGTCCATATATTAACTTGAGTCCCACGGTGGCTAAGCGGTTAGCCTGCTCGCCTCCCACCAAGGCGAATCAGGTTCAATCCCCAGCCGGGTCACTAGATTTTCGTATGTGGGAATCGATGCCACTGGTAGGCGGGTTTTTCTCGGGGATCTCCCGTTTCCCCCGTCCTTGCGTTCCGGCGCTTCTCCCTACTCACCTCATCGCCCTCATCGGCTCTCAAAACCTCGCTTTTAAGAGCCGCCCAAATCTCTTCTCTCACATATATTAACTACAGAGTACTTAAGAACTCAGAGGTGAAATTGTAGCGTGTACTGCGAACTCCGCCCACACACGCTAGCAAAATGGCCTCACCGGCTAGCAGTATGGAGGAACGTCGTTCACCCATCAGCTCCTGCAGATTAAATTTGCCAGTTGGGAGTCCAACCAACAGGGAATATTCTACAACGTGCAATAGCAAAACGGACTCAAGGTCTGTTTCAACAGCTTGCCACGACCAATGAGCGACCGAGTTCGCTTACGTCAAAGGAACCACCACGCCATTTCACTTCTATATACTTATATATTCTGTACCCTACCCTTTTAGACCCAGTGTACTCCAAAGTGTACATATACACACATCAAGGTTATTTTTGGCCAGTACTGTACATTGCAAAACTCGATAACCAATTATCTAACCTGTGGATAACTGATTCGTAAACCGTGTTACTTATCTAGGTTATGACTGGTGTACATTAGCATTGTCTAACACAACGCCTTACTGTTCGTTGGTTGTGGCATCGAGAAAATTTTCGGTATCGAACTAAGCACAGCACAAATTCATAAATTATCTTTTTTGAAACACTTGGAACTGAAAATAAAGTTGGGTATGAAATGGGTTTAACTAACTCAACCATTCTCCAGGCTCACCGAGAAGGACAAAATGATGCCCTCGGCAGGACAGCTGTTTTGATGGGCAATTTTTACTCTGGAAATCCACAGAAGTGTTTGTTTTTTTATAATTTAAGGTAATAACAAGAAATGTTGTTTATTTTCAATGCTGTAGTGACAGCATTGACAAGCGTATGCACAAGCAAAGAAGAATCCTCCTTTTAATATTGAATGTGCAGTCATTGCTGCTAAAGGCTATTCACGGTCTATTTAGAATTTTTGAAAACCACATTTTTAATGTATAACTGCATATATTTTAACGAGCACACTGAATTTCATGAGTCCTCCTAAACTGGTAACGATGGAGGGATAGTAGTTCCATGTTTCAACATTGAATCAAAAGTGATAGATAAACATTTGTGAATAATGTGAATACTTTTGCTTTCCGCTTTTTTAATACCTTTAAGAGTAAGAAATAGCAAACTTGCAATTTTTATTGTTCTAATAATTTCACACTTCTACTGAACCGACGAAAGAATAAAGTAATCAGGACCAAGAGGATGTTAATTTTACATATGGTGTAAGAATACACAATGTGCGTACAAGTGTATCTTAAGCAGGGCTTTCGAAAGTGCTCAGTTTAACGTATGGATCCTATACAGTCGTATAACCTTTTACTGGTTACTTCCAATTTTTCTGAATTCCTGCTGAAATTCTATTTCCATGCTATTCCTCCGCCTCACATGCAAACAAAGTTTGACTAAGTCTAGAAAATACATAAAAGGGACAACGCGTCATTTATGTGCACACTAAATTTCAGAATATTTGCATGAAAACTATTTCTTACTTCTAATGACAAACACGCCTATATGTATGTTCATTTTAAATATTAATGAAATATTATAATTCAAAAATTTAATATAAGTGAAAGTCTAATTTAACCAAAAATAAAATACTTGCATATTAATAGAAGTATATAACACTTGTGATACGTGACATATTTAGGAAACAACCAGACACGTAATACATGGGGCGATTTTTCAAATATTTGGTTCGAAAAGTGTGAAGATACCACAAATACACATAACAGTGTTTTCGCGGCAGTACTTGGGCAATCCGTGGCGCTGTCTTCTGCTTCATAGACTTGTCGCGGCCAATAAACGGCAATTACTCCTCCCTGCGTCTTCACGGGCGGTGGGTTCAGGAAGGCGGAAGGCGGGAGAGGAACAACCTTACACGAAAGGCACAAAGGTCCTAATGACCTTGACATCTCCATTTAGTGTAGCTGAGGAAGGGGCGTAATCTAGTTTGGCTCTGTAACGTGCATCATGTAGGATGTAGAACATCCTACTTACCCTCTAGCTGTGATGAAGTGTTACTTTACTGATGTGCATCGCAGTTGACTCAAACCATAAATACAAACAGCAGTTTTCTCTAAACTGATTAAAGAAGTACAATTTAAACGATGCCGTTTAAAAGCTTGGAGGTTTTGTTATTAAGTTTTGCAGTCCATTAAAATATGTTTAGTTGAAAAGAAAATGTCTTAATTTACAGGAAAAAAACAAATGAAGACTTAATTTAACTCTTAGTATTTGTTTCAATATGTTTAGTTATTCCCTCTCTTATCCTTTCTTCTTCATGTCAGGATAACAGCGGCAGAGAGTAGGTAAATACACAGAGGCAAAATGGTGCGTCGGTTCCTTTGGTATGGCAGTACCCATCTTCGGATTGGCTGCGTGACGCTCGGGGGTCGGTCCTTGTGTCTGGCTGGTTCGTTCCAATATGTTTCTGGCTGACGACGCCATTTTGCTGGCGTGTGCGGCTATAACTCATGGAATAAGCGGCTGTTTCACCTTGGTATTCTCAAGTGTTCTATGATGGTGCGCATGTAGTACTCGCATCATCGTGTTCAGTAATGCGTGGTACAGTCAGTGAGTGCGTGCGCTGGCCGCATAGTGTCGCTGCGGTGCACTACAGCAGATAGGTCACACTGTGGGTATACTGTACAGTATAAGCACAATGACGGCTTCAGCTGTGGATGATGAGATGAATGCGAGCAGTGGAACACTAGGATGTCACAGCTTGAGCAGCAGGCAATCGTCAAGTTCTGTTATTTTATTAAAATAGTCTCTACTAACTGCCGAACTGTGCATATGTTTTTAGTGCAACACAATATCTGTATGAACACATTCATGTCAGCATATAAGTTCATATTAAAAATTGTGCAGAATCACAACCGTCAAGTCTGTGAAAATCTTCTACAAGATTCGAAATTGTGTTGCGCTAATCCCTGGAAGAAAACAATGCATCCATACAATTCGGCATGCATACGCCCTAATTAGTAAAGTTTTCATCCATCTATTATAACAGAAGTTTTAATATTCCATCTGAAATATAAGAATTTTAATGCAAAATTGTACACGCTCTTGATGTTTTTACGAATTATGCAAGATAATTTGGAATTTACAAGAACAAATAAAGCGTTCATTTTCATGCACAGTTCGTCGCGAAACGTTTACTGTTACCTGGGCTGCCGGCTGGACAGTGAAGTTGTTACCAGGTGCTGGTTTGCCACCGGTGAGGTTACTTCTTCTCACGTTGGGAAGATCAATGCTAAAAGTTTGGTCACCAAACATTTTCGCCACTAGGTGAGCGCTAGTGTTGCATGTGCACCCGATTTTCTCTATTTTCTACGTCAAAAAAAAGGATAATTGCAATAGTCATAAATTAAATATAAAATAACTTCGTAACTAAGTAAAACAATTTTAATTAAAAGTTACCTTTTGAAATATTGCGCCCTTAGCGGCAGAAATATTCTCTTTGCCAAACTCTCCCATAAGAAATCTCGTTTTGTTCCCAACCCGAGTAGAATAAGCCTTACCAACGTCGCCGCTTCATGTTTCTGCCAATGACGCCATTTTGCTGGCATGTGTGGCTGGAGTTTGAGGTACAAGCCACCATTCTTCTGTATTCTTAAGGTAGACGGAGTTTTACTTTCAATACAGCACTGCAGCCGACCGTACAATATTCAAAACACATTAAACATTACTACACGCACTAATAAATTTGTCATAAAAGTGCACCTATTTTATGTAACACTACAAAGTATTTTGCTACAATTTAATTATAACGATATATATTTATATATATATATATGTTTATTAAAAAATTTTAATCACGTGTTGCATGAAAACCTTTGTGTATATGTATTAAAATATTGACACTGTTGTTTTAAAAAATATTTCAAATATTTTATTTTATGTAAAATCACTTAAGTTATAAAAACGATAACATTTGTGACTGAAATATATGTGAACAAAATCAATTTTTAAAATGTTTGAAGCTATTACTATTATTATTTTTATTAAATACAAGAAGCGTTATATTACGATGGTCTTGTTTGGGTTTTATTTTGAAAGAATGTTCTTTGTAACGAATCCAGAATGGATATACTCTTTTAAATTTTGATTAAACATATATTCTTATTAACTGACTTGTCAAAACATTTCATTTAGTAAATAGTATCAAAATACTTATAGTTATAAGAATTATATTCATTCATCTTTCCTACGCGATATAAAACATACCCTTCTTATCTGTGTTGGTGGTGTGTGTACTGCTATTTAGTGAGTACTGCAGGTGGTACAGTCGGGTGCGGTGGTCTATTAGAAGACACTTTAAATCTATCTTATATACTGTTCACGGTAATGTGAGCACTTTAAGAATCAACCTTTGAAAAATGTCACTGCTCCTACCTGCGTACATGTTAACCGGCACGCTGAGTGGCATGTGATCAGTAAAGTTGGCAAAAACGGAAGGAAGGTAGTTCCGTACTTTAACGTTGAATTAAAGGTGTTAGATAAAAGTTTGTGAATACTGAAATTATTAATTTTGTTTTCTGTTTTTTTTTTACTGCATATACGTGCAAGAATCAGCCAATTGGCAAAATATTTACTTTTATAATAATTCCACAGTTTCACTTGACCGACGCAAGAATAAAGTGATCAGGCCCATGGCAATGTTAATTGTGCATACGGTGGAAGAATACACAATGTGCATACGAGTAGATCTTAAGCAGGGCTTTCAGAAGTGCTCAGTTTAACGTGAACAACCTTTAAGTATAGTGGGGTGGCTGTGCGGGCTCGGCGCTGTGGGGATGTATCTGGTGAGATGTGCAACTTCTCTCACTCTTGTCGACTTCGACTTTCCTTTCTCGGCATCTTGACGGCGGACGGCGATGCATTGTTCCGAGCCACAACAGAGGACATACGGCGCCCGCAAGGGAGATGGAAGATGTTTCGCTGAAGTTCGCCGAAGGAAAAGTAACCATGGCGTCGCTATGACACGCAACCTCTGTTCTTCACCTGTTACGGACCTCAGAGAGAGAAAGTCTTCCACCTCCGCCCAACGGTTATAAATATTCGTGGTTCCTTCGCACTTTTCGAATCAAGCATTTGAAAAATAACCCCATGTATAACGGGATTGTTTTTTTTTCCCTAATTATATACCACAAGCGTAATTTACTAGTTTTAACATAAAAGAATATAAAACTACGTTATTTTTGGTTAACTCGTAATTTTTATTTGCATTTGATTTATAAATTATAATGCTTCAGTTATAATTATTATGGATAAAATCAGTGATAAAATAGGTGTGTTGGTCATGCTGGCAAGAAATAGTTATAATGCAAAATATTAGTACACTTAGTGCGCACGCATTCGGCGCGTTGTCCCTTTGGTGTGATTTCCTAAACTCTGGTTAGCTATTTTTGCATGAGGCGGAGGAATATTTTGGAGAAAGAACTTAAGCAGGGCTTCAGAAAACAGGAAGTAACCTTTAATGGACTATAGTCGGTGGTCGGGGGCTCGTTTACAGGGAGTTATTTAGAGGACTATGTACTGAAATATTTCCTTTGAAATCGTTTGCGCGTAAACGCGCATCTCAGTAAATAAATGTTGTACACTCTAAATCCAAATCAGTGATATCAATCAGTGAAATAACGTTCACCGAATGTCAGTACATAAGCTACTGCTGGCCGGAGAATCAAACAAATTAACTGGGAACAAGTGACTTATAGCAGTGACATTCTTGTCATTCAGTGGGGAATCACAAACAAATCAGTGAAGTTCAACCACTATATAAATTAGTTATCTGTCACTGAATTTCAGTTGCCCAATTCTCACTGTTTTCACTGATTTGGTTCAATTCTCACTGATTCAAGTTTAGAGTGTAGGAATTTAACTTTCTGACAGAATAAACTATAACCAATTATTTAAGACCGTGTGGTTTTTCTTTTATTGTATTAAGTGAAGTCAAAGCGAATAATAAATTACGAAATGGTATAAAAATCGAATTTTCAAGCCTCCCAGCGCGTGTTTCGTTCCGAGCCAGGCAATAATTACAACTATACGTCTATTTTTAAATCTGTGGGCTTTCGTCACGTGAAATGTAGTCCAACTCTTATAGATCTAAGTTGCACAGTACAGCGCAACGACGGAAACGCTGCAAGACAGTTCAGCGTATTTCGCATAGGGGAGATGTAGCGCTAGGTGTGCATGTTAGTGTCGCCCGTATCGCCACCTCTCTTCTGGGTCTTGAACGTGCAAAACAACTTCAGGTACAAAGGAGCATTAGGAGGTCGTGTAACTAAACGTTGTTTTCATTCAAATTTTCTCTGAAAGATTGTGTTTGACTGTTCTTTCCGACAAGAAATATACGAGAGATATCGGCGAGTAGCCGTAACATAGAACGCCAGAATACACCAACCTGTAAAGGAGATTTTAATGGAATGTTCTTTTAAAGTGAAAATACCTACTATCCGACATAAAAGCCATCTGTCCGACAACTCAGTGAATCGAATGTTCTCCTGGCGTGGTAGAAACTTGAGTAACGTTGGCTTTTTATGTTGTTTTTAACTTCGGAATTAATGGCTTCAGTTTCTCTGTAATTCAGTCTTTAATTTGTGCAATTTTTTTAAGGCCGTTAAAAGCTTTACACAGTAACACAAAATTTCCATTAAAGTTTCTAGTGGAAAATGATAAAGGACGTGGAGTTCTACGTAATATTTTCTACTTGTTTCAAAGTAATTTCAATTTTGTATCATATCCCACCCTTTCATTAGGACAAAAAAATTATCAGAGAGATTCTTAGAGTTTAGCTCAAATAATTTACGTGTTTCTTAAAACTTCAGTGATAGCGTTAATAAAATACTTATTACTGTAACTACGTGAAATCATTCAATATCAAAGGTTCAAGTTATGCCCATTTACACCAACTGTATTCTTGTGAATGGTTTAACTCCGCAATAGGCTGATAAACCAACTCTGAAGCGTACGCGTCTACTCTGAGAAGACTGCGGATTTATTGCCATGACTGTATAGGTAGTGAAAACTGTAAACGTTTCTCCCTTTTACTTTCCCGTGTCACTGGAAGAAAGATCTTATCTCTCCAGGATTATTAATCCGTAGGGCGTGGGGTAAAAGTGTTCCATCTCCATTCTGCATCTTACCTCTCCGAGTACATCTGTTGCAAAGTAACGGACATTTATAAGAAAATGTTCCAACAGCATGGATTTTAGCCAGTTAATATTTTATCACCAGCTAAATTAATAACTTAAGAAGAGGTGGAGCCGCAATGGAAGACGGAACGCAAGGATTCAGAGAAAATCGGTAAATATTTCAGTGAGCCTACATTATGTCTTTTCTATAATAATGGTTCCGCCTAGATGTGGGAATTTTGCGTGTCCGATGCCTAAAATCGCGGGATGGCTACTGGCGATCCAGGTATGCTCCTCACATGCGTCATCCCCTCTATGCTAAAGGCACTGTACCTGAGTGCAGTCTATACGTCGGCAGCTCGCCTCTTGAGTGTCTCAACGCTAACCTTGTTATTTTAGGTACAATAATAAAAATAAATGGGTGGTTTCCATCCCTCGATAGCTTTAAATATCCTGCAAGGATGTTTTCGTACCTAAAAATGATCGCGAATAAGCCCGTTTTAGCAATTTTCACTTTCGAAAAATACACATTAGAACACTGAAACTTGTTCCACGTGGAAAGTCTTTAAATGCTATTTCGTTGTAAGCAGTAAGGAGTTTAATTTCCTATTACTTTGAAAATTACATCGAAATTAAAACGGGTGAACCGCATAACAAATTTCCAAAAATAATTCTTCATGGCATTCTAATAAGGTGAACATTTATTTTGAGCTGTCGCTTAACATGTCAATTGTAATCAATTTTGAGAACGGCACGAAAAAAATATATATGCATAAATTAATAATTTATATAATTCGTTTAATTTATTTTTAAAAAGTCCTTTTCCTCCAACGTCATACAATCTTCATATTATTATTACATATCAAAACGAAAAAAGTTATAATATGTGAGANCATACAATTTTCATATTATTATTACATATCAAAACGAAAAAAGTTATAATATGTGAGAGACACAGAAAATAATGTTAGTTTAGGCACTACTAGACGCCTTTAAAAAAACGTTTATTTAATTAATATACGATTGCACACTTTTTATAACAGCGAAATAACATAAGCTTTGCCGGTTGTCCCAAAATAACGTTTACGTTCTTTGAACGTGAATAACAGAGAAACTTTTAAAGAAAATCTGATGGGACTGCTTGTATTTGAGGCAATAAGGACAACGTTGGGTGTTTTCGAATGTTAACAATAGATACAAATATTCAAAATGTCCGCCNATTCGTGGTTCCTTCGCACTTTTCGAATCAAGCATTTGAAAAATAACCCCATGTATAACGGGATTGTTTTTTTTTTTCCTAATTATATACCACAAGCGTAATTTACTAGTTTTAACATAAAAGAATATAAAACTACGTTATTTTTGGTTAACTCATAATTTTTATTTGCATTTGATTTATAAATTATAATGCTTCAGTTATAATTAATATGGATAAAATCAGTGATAAAATAGGTGTGTTGGTCATGCTGGCAAGAAATAGTTATAATGCAAAATATTAGTACACTTAGTGCGCACGCATTCGGCGCGTTGTCCCTTTGGTGTGATTTCCTAAACTCTGGTTAGCTATTTTTGCATGAGGCGGAGGAATATTTTGGAGAAAGAACTTAAGCAGGGCTTCAGAAAACAGGAAGTAACCTTTAATGGACTATAGTCGGTGGTCGGGGGCTCATTTACAGGGAGTTATTTAGAGGACTATGTACTGAAATATTTCCTTTGAAATCGTTTGCGCGTAAACGCGCATCTCAGTAAATAAATGTTATACACTCAAAATTTTGCGTGTCCGATGCCTAAAATCGCGGGATGGCTACTGGCGATCCAGGTATGCTTCTCACATGCGTCATCCCCTCTATGCTCAAGGCACTGTACCTGAGTGCAGTCTATACGTCGGCAGCTCGCCTCTTGAGTGTCTCAACGCTAACCTTGTTATTTTAGGTACAATAATAAAAATAAATGGGTGGTTTCCATCCCTCGATAGCTTTAAATATCTTGCAAGGATGTTTTCGTACCTAAAAATGATCGCGAATAAGCCCGTTTTAGCAATTTTCACTTTCGAAAAATACATATTAGAACACTGAAACTTGTTCCACGTGGAAAGTCTTTAAATGCTATTTCGTTGTAAGCAGTAAGGAGTTTAATTTCCTATTACTTTGAAAATTACATCGAAATTAAAACGGGTGAACCGCATAACAAATTTCCAAAAATAATTCTTCATGGCATTCTAATAAGGTGAACATTTATTTTGAGCTGTCGCTTAACATGTCAATTGTAATCAATTTTGAGAACGGCACGAAAAAAATATATATGCATAAATTAATAATTTATATAATTCGTTTAATTTATTTTTAAAAAGTCCTTTTCCTCCAACGTCATACAATCTTCATATTATTATTACATATCAAAACGAAAAAAGTTATAATATGTGAGACACACAGAAAAAAATGTTAGTTTAGGCACTACTAGACGCCTTTAAAAAAAGTTTATTTAATTAATATACGATTGCACACTTTTTATAACAGCGAAATAACATAAGCTTTGCCGGTTGTCCCAAAATAACGTTTACGTTCTTTGAACGTGAATAACAGAGAAACTTTTAAAGAAAATCTGATGGGACTGCGTGTATTTGAGGCAATAAGGACAACGTTGGGTGTTTTCGAATGTTAACAATAGATACAAATATTCAAAATGTCCGCCNTGTATTTGAGGCAATAAGGACAACGTTGGGTGTTTTCGAATGTTAACAATAGATACAAATATTCAAAATGTCCGCCATCGACAGCCAAACATGGTCTGCAACACTGTAGAACATGATGAGGAACAGTAGCTACAGTTTCCGCGGGAGTGGATTCACAGGCGGTCACAATCACGTATCTGACGGCATCCAGTGTCTGTGACTTTGTGGTGCACGCCGTGTTATTCAGAGTCCCCCACAGATAGAAAATCTATCGGCGTGAAATCTGGAGAACTTCGTGGATACTCAACACTTTCTCGTCGGCCTACCCACCTCCCAACACGTGTTTCATACAGAAGCGACCCTGCGCCTTGATGGTAATGTGACTGTGCACCGTTCAGTTGGAAAAAGCAATCGTTAACATGGTAGAGGTGGTGAACAGACGGCACAATGTCTTACTACAACATGGCATGGTAATTTTCACCTGTCACCGTTCCGTCAAAGAAGAATGGGCCCACAGGTCCACTGATTACTCACAATTGTGCCGTTTTAAAATAAGTCATGACTATTTTACTGTTGTGTCACTGCTAGTGAACTATTTGCAAACAGTTTTGAAACCTAATTTTGAGTATTTTAATTCAGTAAAAACGATTGAGAGTAATATTTAATTGTCTCTTTAACTTTGGTATTTTATTAATGCGATTAATTATGCTTTTATTATCTGTAAGAGCATCTACAATTTATTTAATAATGTATATTTGTCTGACGTAATGATATAACTTCATAGTAAATAATTTATTTATTTATCGAAGCATATTTAATGTGTTGTTTATGTATTTCAGTTTATTTAATCACTGTTTATNGTAAATAATTTATTTATTTATCGAAGCATATTTAATGTGTTGTTTATGTATTTCAGTTTATTTAATCACTGTTTATCAATAATGCAACATTTACGCATTTTTCTTGTATCTTTGAATTCAATTCATTTTTTATCTGTACTTTGAAAAAAAAAAATTTAATCCCGTCTTGCCTGCAGACCCGCGTTTCATGATAATTTTTTTTTTCTATCAGCCGCATGTGCAATTCTGTGTTGCGAATTGTTTCAGTCGCTGTCTGAAGCTGCCCTCTCCACTCACTTTCCTGCAGCTGCAGTTCTTGCAAATTTTCTCGGCGTATCCCTGCCGCTTAGCACGTGATTTCTCATAAAAAATGGTGTCTGTTCACGTGATATTTGCCGCCCACGCTGTGCACTGCAGCACATTTCACCTTTTGTGGACAGNGTAAATAATTTATTTATTTATCGAAGCATATTTAATGTGTTGTTTATGTATTTCAGTTTATTTAATCACTGTTTAACAATAATGCAACATTTACGTATTTTTCTTGTATCTTTGAATTCAATTCATTTTTTATCTGTACTTTGAAAAAAAAAAATTTAATCCCGTCTTGCCTGCAGACCCGCGTTTCATGATAATTTTTTTTTCTATCAGCCGCATGTGCAATTCTGTGTTGCGAATTTTTTCAGTCGCTGTCTGAAGCTGCCCTCTCCACTCACTTTCCTGCAGCTGCAGTTCTTGCAAATTTTCTCGGCGTATCCCTGCCGCTTAGCACGTGATTTCTCATAAAAAATGGTGTCTGTTCACGTGATATTTGCCGCCCACGCTGTGCACTGCAGCATATTTCACCTCTTGTGGACAGCCCACGACATCTATCGGTGACTGTGTAACCTTCTGATTGTCTTTTGTTTGGTACTTCTGCGTCTTTNTTGTGGACAGCCCACGACATCTATCGGTGACTGTGTAACCTTCTGATTGTCTTTTGTTTGGTACTTCTGCGTCTTTCGCGTAACATTTTTCAAACACTTTTGTCCTTGGTGTGCTGCCATCACGACGTGCGAGCGTTGTGTGGTGGCAGTGACGGCGTTGTTTGGCACTTAAATGCCCTTAACGTTATGTTCTCGCAAAAGTATGTAGTCGCCACTGGACGTAGTTTTGTTGGTTGTGTTATATTAATTTATTTATTTATCTGTTCAATATGTGGTTGTTAATTTGGATATTTTCTGTTTCCCCTCTCTGGTGAGTACAGATTCAATTTTATAGTTCGTTTCTTCTCATGCACTGGTCATCTTTCACTCACTAATTAATTTCGTTGGTAAATTATTATTGTTTTAGTGGGGTGCACGTCTATGCCAAACCTCTTCTGCACGTGTTGGGCTAAATCTTTTGCCGCACATGTCAACCTAACCTCTTCTACATATTGTACGCTGAAGCTGTCAATTTTCTGGCATAAGTCGTTTCTCTGTGCATTGCCTGTCAAGATTGGTTTATAAATCCCTTCTTACCCATTCCTGTGGACTCAATACGATGCCTACAATCAGTTAAGTCACAACGGACGTTTTGATACTTCTTTGCCAAATATCAATATTAATTTTTTTATTAAAAGGAATTCTTACTGTGAACTTGGAAATCATGACTTAAATTGTGTTGTGTTTGATTCGTGAGAACGATATGAAACTTAAAAACTTGACTTTGTAATGTAAATTGAAGGGATCACATTCTTTGATTTAATACTAATTTTTAGATGTTATGGGTGCATCCCTGGAGTCTTTGACTATTTTATTTAAAAATATTTTGAGGTTTCATGGTTAACTTCAATTATTTTATTTCTGGATATTATTTGTTTTCTATCCAGTTTGCAAATAATTCTTAAGAACATTTGTGTCATATCAAACAATGCAATTATTTAATGATTTTATTGTGTTAACGACGTTTCTTTCCTATTGCTATGGAAGTATTTACTTGCTTCTATTTTCGAAAAATATAATTAATTAATAAATTTAAAAGAAAAGAGTAACACACAACCATAATAACGGATTTTTATTTATTAATAAAATAGTTTCCCTCTGGGCTTATATATTTTGTTGATGATACAAGAATGTTTTGTATAATATATTTGTTTCTTTCTGTTGTGCCATGTAAGATCACACAGCATTATTTATTGTTTAATCCATTTATCATCCATTTATATTTGTTGTTCTTGTTGCAGAGTCCTTTGGTAAGTTTCTTCATTATTTTTGTGCCACGTTTTATTGCATTGATAGTGGCTCTCCCTGAATTATGTTGTTTGTACCAAGAATTGACTGCATCTTTCTTTTGATGAAATGGATATTTTATTAATTGATGGTCCTACATGAACACACTGTTAAGGAAAATTAACTGCTACCTTTGCCACAATGTGGGTATTTTCAGCACAATGTCTTCCTGCAGCGTAAAGTTCTCCTGGCACCGTTCTGTCAAGAAGATTGGACCCATAAGTTATCTGATTATTCTCTGTTAAAACAGGAAGATCACCTGCATACTCTGCCACAATGTGGTTGATCCAGTACACATAGTTGGGTTGATAGTTCTACTCAATTTAAAGGTTGCCTTATTGGACGAAACAATCCCGTTAGTAAAATTTCGTTGTTGTTACATATGTTCACAAGCCACTCACCAAAATTCGATTCACCTTTCTGAGGCATCTTCGTTCATAGCGTAAAGTAAGGTGGGATTGTAGGTCCTCCGCTTTACTTGCTTCAAAAAGCGATGGACACTTTATTTCCTGACAGTTGACTCACACGCAGCTTACCGTACAGAATTCGACTTCCTGTAGGGAACGTGTGAATGTGTGCAACTCAGTCCCCCCACTTCCTTCGTCCGTTATCGTTTTTCCAGCCGCACCGTCCTTTCTTCACATCTCACACAGTTCCGTCCCTCTCAAATTTGCCACATAATCGTGTCATTGTTACGCGGTATAGATGCGCAGTATCGAATCCTGCCCTCCATCGTCTCCGCATAGCATAATTTGTTTCTCAGAACCATCGATCCTGTGATCTCCATAGGCATTCCGGGTACAACGTTGACTCTGAAGTCCCTACATTTGCAGGCCCAAGTCTCCGTCTAAACGAGAGTTTCGCTCGCAGAACAATAATGACAGATGGAATTATAAACGAAATCTGGCAACCTTATTACGGAGCCTGTTAATTATTTCACTTGATGAGTTCTAGAAGTTCCCTGCCGCGCCTAGCGGGGGAAGCGAAATTGAGTAGCTGTTGTCGAACACACTAACTCAAGAAGAATCTCACCTCTAAGTTTATATCAGTTCAGGGTTGTACGCATCTTGATAAATGCCTATAATAAAAGGATGCTCATTGAAACGTACGTATTCAAAGACACTCGTTACTTGCACAAAATGGAGATATTTCCTTAGCACTGTAATCTTCCATAAATTATGGCCCGTAGTTCGTAAGTCGAAAATCATGAAAATTCTTGGTGCCAAGGTGTTACCTAAAAATCACTTGCGTCTTACTCATTTTATTATGATTAGATGAGAAATGCTTAAGTATGTTCAAGTGCCTAACTTTTTTTCTGTGGTTTTAAGATATTTCGCCGGTTTGTGAAACAATGTAAATTAAAATTTAACAAAAATGCCAAATCAATTTACAAATATATTGTATCTATTTTTTTGTATCACTATGAGCATTTTAGCTTTAAATATTAGGCCAAACCATTTTCAAAATTTATGCCAGCACAGTATTTGATGTCAGCAGGTGTTTCTTGAAGTCTAGGAATACTAACGAAGAAATCACAAAAGTTTGAAACACTGATCTGAGATACAACTCTAGTTACGATTTCAAAATTTCTAGTTTAAATTAGAGAAAACCATATTTTATTTGGTGTAACACTCTCAGTAAAACTATTCTCAAGGAAACACGATAATAATAACAATAATAATACAGTCCTGGACCTCTCTTGATACAAACCTTACCGGGATTTTAAGCGGCGATCCTATAATTTTATTGGTGGAAAATCTGTAGAAAGGTGCAATACAAAGTCCTTGAGTATTTTTGTGTGTGTCTGACGCGTATATTTTGAGTTAAATCACTTTTAAAAAGCCGTTCTTAGCTATGCTGCAGAACTCTACAATGGTGTTTCTAATACGCGTGACGTCTTGAAAGTTCTCAGCATGCCTCGTATGAAGGATGTATTCTTTAAGTATATTAGCACGTTTGACACAAGTTTAATAGTTAAGTGAATAAAATGAGTATTTCAAACACTCTGCAACGCAGTTCTAGCAAAAGGTAGATAAGCCCCTTAAACAATACGATTTAAAAATATCGTTTTTCAAGTCCAAGTCCTTTGCTTAAAATATAGTTGATCAAATGTAGAGGAATGTATTTTTTTTCTCTCATTTTGTGCAAATATTTATCTCAAATCATTTTGATATGGAGTTAAGCCTAAGTCTTTATATATCAGAAGAAACACAAAAATTGAATTAATAGAAGAAAGTAACAGGCTAATATTAAGTTGAACTTTAACATCAGACTGGCTTGAATTGTAAAACGCAATGAATAATTTCACAACTTATTTCACTTAAAATAAATAAGTTTGCCATTACAGGTACAAATATATGACGTGAATTCTTTTTAATACAAAATATGGCCCACAAAAAGAATTAAGGTAGCATAATAGATTAATATGTTAATAAAATTAATAATTAGGTGTCCATAAGAAACCTCAAGCTTTAGGAATAACCGTGGTCGCGCGGTTTATCTGCTGGCCTCCCATTATAGTGAACCGGGTTAGATTCCCGGCGGGTTCGCCTCGGATTCCAGGGTGTGATGAAACATGGCGGATCTTGCCGGAGGCGAGTAGGTCACGTCGAGGTGCTGACGTTTTCCTCCGTCTTTGGATTCCACCATTTCTCCAACGTAGATCCTTATTTATTTTCACTCTTTAAGGGAAATCCCAAGTGAAAAATTTTCAACACTTCAAGGTCAAGCCTGGCCGTAGGGCGGCATTGCAAATAGCCATCCCAAAGCTACAATCTACATTCGCGGGTAGCTGAATTTTTCGCAAATTACATATGCAACAATTCGATTTTATTACACGCGATGTAAACCACTGGTTTAAATTACAGATGCCACTTTGTTCTTTTCTCCCTTCCCGTAAGTAAACTTCGCAGGAAAGCCTTAAAAATGCTGTTTTTAACAGTTTTCATTATTTTTTATCTCTTTAAATATTTATATTATAAAAGTAAAAAGTGGCAGCTGCAAATAATACATTATTTTATATATTCTGGAGAGAGCGAATGAAGAGATATGAACGGTTCTTAACGTCGAGGTTTTGAGAGCCGATGAGGATGAAACGAGGTGAATACCGAGCAGCGCCGGAATGCAAGGGTGGGGAAACGGGAGATCCCAGAGAAAATCCGCCGACTAGCGACATCGTCCGGCACGATTCCCACATGCAAAAAATCGGGGTTGACTCCGCCGGAAATCGGACCCGGTTCACCTAAGTGGGAGGCGAGTAGTCTAACCACTACACCACTGCAGCACCCTATATATTTTGTATTTACTATGGATAAAAATCGTATTCTCTGACAATTTATTTACTAAGATACGCACGTACGCGCAAACACTGGTTTACAGACAATATTACAGTAAGGAGTTCCCTTAAAGGGCCGATGGACTTCGTAATAAGTGAAACTAAGGGTCATTGTTCCGTATTGGGTACCCTTATGGTAAAACCATAGTAAAACCGCAAGTACAGTATAGAGTATCCCTTCAAATTGTTTCCTTTACAAGTNGTAAAACCATAGTAAAACCGCAAGTACAGTATAGAGTATCCCTTCAAATTGTTTCCTTTACAAGTTAGTGTACTAGTGTATCTCGCCGAGTTTCGTTTGGCATATCCAAGTTCAAGCCAATTGTTCTGTTCAACGTATCCAAGTATAATTTTTCTTTAAATTTAAAATTTTTCAATCAGGAAACGTACAATGGTGTGTGCGGGATGTGAAATCACAATGTTGAATGCTCGAAATATAATTTATTTCTCGCCGAACATAAATGCCGTTCTCATCGAGCACAACATCCTCAAACCATCAATACGATGTGGACGATGCAGTAACGGTGAAGCCAGGCTCGTGGACAATCAAGATTTGTTTTACTGGTGTCGACAGCGCACCGAGAATGGCACGAAATGTAATTTTAAAGTGTCGGCAAGACAGGGCAGTTTCGTGGGAGATTCGAATTTGTCGCCGGGCAAGATCATCGAGTTGTGTTTATTATGGTGCCTTATCAATTATCCCTGACAGCAGACTATAATAAACGAACTTCAGTGCTCGGGCAAGACAGTCGTCGCCTGGTCAAATTTCTGCCACCAAGTGTGCATAGACTGGGTGTTAACTTACAGAAAACGAATAGGCTGGCCTGAAAAAACATTCGAGATAGACGAATCAAAATTGGGTAAACGCAATAACTGCAAGGGGCGTAAAGTTCACGGCCAGTGGGTTTTCGGCGGTGTGGAGAGAGGTGATCCTACAAAGTTCTTCCTGGTGCCGGTGGAAAATAGGAACGCCGCAAAATTAGTGAAATGCATTCGTGACTGGATAGTTCTGGGCACGACGATAATATGAGACTGTTGGCGAGGTTACAGCAACTTGGACATACACGGCTATCGTCACATGCAAGTAAATCACAGGAGGGAGTTTGTGTGCAGTGAAAAGAGTGGATTAGTAAACACCCGAAACAAATCAAAGTTGAGGCAGGGCGAGACTNAATAATTTGAGACTGTTGGCGAGGTTACAGCAATTTGGACATACACAGCTATCGTCACATGCAAGTAAATCACAGGAGGGAGAGTTTGTGTGCAGTGAAAAGAGTGGATTAGTAAACACCCGAAACAAATCAAAGTTGAGGCAGGGCGAGACTTTAAGGGTGCACACCCAAAACATCGAACGAAGTTGGTGTTCAGTTAGATACAGCATCCCGTGTTTTGGTAGACGGCAAAAGTCGTGGGTCGGCTACTTGGCAGAATATATTTGGAAAAAAAACCACCAGTATGGGCAACGACTTCACTCTTTACTGATCAATGCAGCCTCCATGCACGAGGGGCCTCGGCAGGAAGGAGACAACCTCGGTGAAGGCAGTTCTCTTTTAAATAGGTAAAACTAACGGTTTGCATTTGTAGAAAAAAAATAAACTGATAAACGGAAAGTACTTTTTTTTTCATTTTCAGATACAGGCAATGGCTACTTAAAAAAAAAAGTGTGCCTGAGAAGCTGTTTGTGTCAATTTAAAATGAGAATGGCAGTAGTTGGTTTTCATAATTAAAATGTTTAAGTGTTGAATGACTGGCTGAGTATGGTATCTATGTTTAAAATGAAAGTTACTTGTTGTTTGCATAAGTTTAAAGTGTAAAACTGTTAGCATCAGTTTATGACCTTTGACCTTGTGTTTGGTAGTAAGAGGGAGATCAGAATCGGATCTCCCTTGCCAATATATATCGTCTCCATAACAACACGAAAGATCCATCTCGCAACTCGTGATTGCTAATTGTTTAAAGTTTAAAATGAATTTATTGGTTCAGTTTTCATGTTTTAAAGTGTTTGAATTGCTTGCTGTGTGTGTGTGTCAATTTAAAGTGAGAATACGTAATAGGAAAGTTTTAGCAAGTCACTCTCCGCAATGGAATAGGCCCCGAGAAGCTAATAGCCAAAATATTACCAACTTCCAGTAATCATTTTTTAAGTGTTGAATGGCTTGTTATTTGCATCAGTTTAAAGTTAGGTGACTTATTTAAAATTAAAGTGTGAATTACTCGCTGTTTGTGATGTCCGTTTAAATTGAAAATGAGTAGCTATTTATATCAGTTTAAAGTTGGTTAAATTGCTTTTGTCTAAAATGGCTTGTTATGTTTTAGTCAGTTTAAAGTGTAAACGAGTTAATACATCGTTAAAATGAAAATTACTTGCAATGGCTTGCAGTTTTATACGAGAGAGGAAAAAATATTACATGTGTTGGTTCCTTCTCCAAGGAAAAAGCAAGAACTATAAATATATTCAAAAGAAAGAAAATACTTACGTTTTATAAATGGAGAAAAAATAAATCACTAAAAACACACACACACACACAGAATTTAAATAACATTTATTCAAAAACCACACACGAAATCAAATTTTTTCATTTATATACATGTTTAATGAAGTTGGAGACTCTAGAATAGATTAGCTGGCTGTCCATTTTTCAGCTGTGGTACACTGCCTACATCCAGCAGTAGGTAATCTTCAGTTATGTTGTCGCATCCCGAGCCGCGAAAGGGTGATGTCTTGGAGCCCTGGAAGAGTACTATCTCGCCGAGTTCCGTTTGGAGTATCCAAGTTCGAGCCAATTGTTCCGTTTAACGTATCCAAATATAAATTTTCTTTAAAATTATGTTTTCAATCAGAAAACGTACAATGATGGGTGCGGTTTATTTCTTCACTGTAGGCCAGAGCGTCTCAAAAAAAAAATTCATTCATCCGCCTACAAACCTTGCAGCCCATCACTGTATCGCTCTCCTTACATTAAAAATTTTTTTTTTCTTTTTTTTTTTTTTNTTCCGTTTGGAGTATCCAAGTTCGAGCCAATTGTTCCGTTTAACGTATCCAAATATAAATTTTCTTTAAAATTATATGTTTTCAATCAGAAAACATACAATGATGGGTGCGGTTTATTTCTTCACTGTAGGCCAGAGCGTCTCAAAAAAAAATTCATTCATCCGCCTACAAACCTTGCAGCCCATCACTGTATCGCTCTCCTTTGACATTAAAATTTTTTTTTTTTCTCAGCATACCGCACATATCCTTGGGTGAAGTTTACGAGGAAACCTCGGTTCAATTTCGTCCCAATTACATCTATGTCATAGTTCGTACCCTCCAAAGCACATGGTGCACTTACTAGAGGCTGACATATCGGCTTGATACAGTACAACTATGGTGCATCGACGCCATACCAAAGCTTATAAGCAAGTCGTTAAAAAAAATGGATAAAACAAAAGTATATATTTATTTATTTATTCATTCATTTTCAGATACAAGCAAGGATGAGTGAAAATAAAAATATACACGAGTAGCTATTTGCCTCAGTTTAAAGTGCGAATGACTTGTTTAATTGTTTTGTGTGGTGTATGTTTAAAAGTGTGTGGTGTCTGAGACAATAGTGCATTTAAAATTAAAGTGTGATTGGCTTGCTATGTGTAGTAAGGAAGGTATTTGTGTAGAGTTCAAAATGACTTGATATTTGCATCAGTTTCAAGTTTTTGAATGGCTTGCTGTGTGTGTCAATTTAAAGTGAGAATGGCAGTAGTTGGTTTTCATGTTTAAAATGAATTAGTTGGTTTAGTTTTAAAGTGTTTGGTAGTAAGAGGGGGATCAGAATCGGATCTCCCTTGCCAATATATATCGTCTCCATAACAACACGAAAGAGCCATCTCACAGCTGGTGATTACTAATTGTTTAAAGTTTAAAATGAATTAGTTGGTTTAGTTTTAAAGTTTTAGGATCGAATACGCAATAGGAAATTTTTAAAAAGTCACTCTCAGCAATGGGATCGGCCCCGAGGAGCTATTGAGAAAAATTACTAGCATTAAAATGAATTAAATGAATTAGTTGGTTTAGTTTCTTACCTTCTATAAGTTTACACGAGTATAGGAACACCCAGACATCGCAGTAACTGTCGATGGACACATGTTGACCTCAATATTAGTACTGTTGCTAACAGACTGGTCTATAAACTGTAAATCTGAGGAAAAAATGAAGGCAAAAAGAAACCTAAGAGACCTGATATGACATGCATAAATATCATGCTTTGTTATATAATATTCGGACCTTGCTCCTGTTACACAACACTAGCAACTATAAATTGCCAACCAAGCATGTTATATAATATTTGGACCTTGCTCAACCCTTGTGACCTAAGTGACCTANAGCAACTATAAATTGCCAACCAAGCATGTTATATAATATTTGGACCTTGCTCAACCCTTGTGACCTAAGTGACCTAGATAGACATGCACAAACATAATGCTAGTTATATAATATTCAGACCTTGCATCTGTTACACAACACTAGCAACTATAAATTGCCATCTTTTATCAAAGCGAAACGACCTTTCTCAACCCTTGTGACCTAAGTGACCTCGTTACGACATGCATAATAACCAAGTCTGTTATATAATATCCATGGCCACNTCAACCCTTGTGACCTAAGTGACCTCGTTACGACATGCATAATAACCAAGTCTGTTATATAATATCCATGGCCACATCAGCTGCCAAATAATAAAAAAGTACAAACAAAAAGCAGTGAAAAGAGCCATCTCACAACTCGTGATTACTAATTGTTTAGATTTTAAAGTGACTTGATATTATATGAACAAAATAATACACCCATGAAGGCCTTAAAGTTTCCATAAATTTCTCACTTTATTGATAACTTTTTTTTTTAATTTAAGATAGTTGTTATTCTGGATACGCAATAGGAAATTTTTAGCAAAAGTCACTTCCACGCGGGATACGCCCAGGGAAATAGATGGCAAAGTGATCAATTGTTCCGTTTTCAGTTTGGGTACCCCACAGGAAACAATTAGGTTTTTGTTTAAAATTCTTCTAGAGGGAATTGGATATATGGGTCGGAACAAATGAGGTTCGATACTAATTTCCACCTTTCAATTTGGATATGCAAACCAAACACTTTTAGATGCCAGTCGCTTTTCACATGGATACGCAAAGAGAAACTTTTGGTTAAAAAAAACTCGGTAATTAGAGGCTGGTTGAATACGCAAGGAGAAATTTTACCATTTTTAAAATGTTTTTTTTTTTTGTTGTTAGTGGATACGAAATAGGCGACTTTTTATGTGGGTTTTTCCTTATCATTGGAAACGTAATGTCGTATTTTTTTTTTATGATTTGGATACGCAATACGGAATAATCACCAAACTAAGTATTTAATCCCTTAACGTATTATCCCGAGTATGCTCGTCCATGTAAGACACGTTGCAAAATATGTAAAGTGATGGTCGGTGGTGCATAAAGTAAGAAGCTAGGGCCAATAGTGACAGCGTATTTTTTTTCCTGGTTATTGGGGTTGGCTGCTGTCAGAGCCATAGATCAATATAAATTATTTTCATAGGTTCCATTGTATAGATGTTATTACAAGGAATTCGTAAGTACATAGACCACAAATCTCCTTTTTTGCAACACNTATAGATGTTATTACAAGGAATTCGTAAGTACATAGACCACAAATCTCCTTTTTTGCAACACCTGAAACGAAAAATGAATGTGTATGCTAATGGGTTAACAAGAATGTAATTATATATATAATAAAGTGCTTCATACTATAAAGCTCTCGGAAATTTGTTAGGAGACTTACATCCCAATGGCAGTAAATTTGTTAGTGATATTTCCACAAATTCTAAAATTAGTTGCTCTTCATGTCAGATATGTTTAAAATCGCTAATTTCATTTTCCTTGAGATATCTACGTTAATGTCATTGACGCAGCAACTTTGCGGAAACTGCCAGGCTATTCGCGGGAAACTTTCGCGGGTAAACTCCCTTGCTTCTGGCGTCGCAGTAGAGTGGGGAAGAGAGAGGGAAAAAAAATGTTACAGATTTCATTTCGCAGTCGGAGCAAATTAGAGGGGCGCAATTTTCTGATGCCAGGACACACAAATATCTTCCAGAATTCCCGTGTCGCTTCTTTTCATAACATTTGTGACATTATTGAAAGCGAAACGCAATTTCGTTAAGTTACGACTGTCGCGCGCCTCTTTTTTTTTTNCATAACATTTGTGACATTATTGAAAGCGAAACGCAATTTCGTTAAGTTACGACTGTCGCGCGCCTCTTTTTTTTTTTATGTCGTTGCTACGGACGAGTGACAGGATTTTTTTTAAGAGAGAAAAAGGAAAGAGGGTGAGTTTTNTTTTTTTTTTATGTCGTTGCTACGGACGAGTGACAGGATTTTTTTTAAGAGAGAAAAAGGAAAGAGGGTGAGTTTTTTTTCGAAGGCTCTGCTCGTCGGCTCATTTTCTTCATCGTGGAAAGCCCCCCCTTCTCTATCTCTTTCTCGAGCTCCAACGACTAACGCCCCCTTCTCTGCATGCACATCAGGGCGACAAATTACAACTTGCTCGCGGAACAATAGCGCGTGGAGCATTTGACGCCCACAAGGTTTCCGCCCTCAAAGCATGCCGCCACACAACGAGACTCTGTAATTACGGGTCGTTTACGTCGCCTAGTGATGAAGGGGGAAGTGGAGATGCAGTGTAAATACTGAATATCTTCCTACAAAACGCTCGTCTTATCATNCGCCTAGTGATGAAGGGGGAAGTGGAGATGCAGTGTAAATACTGAATATCTTCCTACAAAACGCTCGTCTTATCACGTGGCATAGCGGGACAGTGGTCAGGTTATCAACTCTCTCTCTCTCTCTTTCTCTCTCTCTCTCTCTATCTCTCTTCCTATCTTTCTCTCTACTTCAAATGCAAGATATNCTCTCTCTCTCTCTCTTTCTCTCTCTCTCTCTCTATCTCTCTTCCTATCTTTCTCTCTACTTCAAATGCAAGATATAAACACGGTATAGTCCATTCACGATTACTTCAAACTATTCTGAAGCCCTGCTAAAGTTATACTTTCAGGATATTCCTCCGCCTCGTGCAGACAAAGCTCAACCAACAACGCACCGCATTCGTGCGCACTCAGTTTAATAATACTTTGCATAAGAACTATGTATTACTAGGTATCACTAGGTATTACCAACCTATATTCTCTNCACTCAGTTTAATAATACTTTGCATAAGAACTATGTATTACTAGGTATCACTAGGTATTACCAACCTATATTCTCTGCTTTTAATTAAATTATTGTTAAGTGAAACATTAAAATTTATATATAAAATATAAGTGAAAAATTAATTTAACCGAAAATAAGTTACTTTTATATTAACACACGTATAAAACGCTTGTGATAACTGACATATTTAAGAAACAGCCAAACACATCACACGTGGAGTGATTTTTCAAAGTTTAGGTTTAAATGTATGAAGAAACCGCGAATAGACTATGGTTATAGTTAAGTATATTAACGAAAGCTGAGACAATGTTACAGAAAAATGACCTAAATGTTCGGATTGGATTGTCTGGATATACAAACGTTCCTTTGTGATATTCTGATGGCGAATTATTAATAGTCCTGCATTATACATACTTAAAAAATATATTCTCTTAATAGTTAAAATTTTACTAATAATAGACACACATAAACTTACAGAGTTCCTTCGCTAGGAATTAGCCACAGTGTATATTTCTGGCCTTTAAATAAACACTTCTGACTAAATTCTGAACTCGCCTGTTTTTGATAAATGGTATAGCCGTTGCCTATTCAATTAACTTTACTTCCTCACTGCAGGACAATTAACATACTACTGAGGCATACTACTGCCTAAGTAGTTCATGCTCTGGCTCCTAGAATGTGCAGTCTGCACCACTGCTCGAACTCGAAATATACACAGAGTGTTTAAATTTTTG
>NQII01001399.1:208837-288239 GCA_002778355.1 Clitarchus hookeri
GTCATCGTCCAGTCTACCAACTGACCACGGTGCGAAAGCCAGTCCTCGACCTGCCGTCCCGCAGCACTGGGCGTCGAACGGGGGCGTAGACAAGTACGTTGAACAACCCAGCCGAGAACCCTCGTAGGACACGTAACTCGGTAGCGTAGTAGGCGAAATTGTGCGGTGTTCCAGGCACACCGTCACAATGTGAACTAATAATACTTTGCACTGTAAAAATATATAGTTGCAAATGTCATGGAAATTTATTTGAAGAATATGAATTTTCCCTGAACAATATTTTGTTCACTAAACTAATCTGCTCTTGCTCCAAACATCTGCGTGTATTCCTTTGTACAAAATACAGCATTTTAAAATTACTTGTTGAGCATAACATTTGTTTGGTTGTTCCAACATCATCTACATTTTTTAGTACTCACAGCTGTTTTATAAGTACTTTCGTTCAATATATTTGGCTACTGTACACACTATAAATATCAAGGTATTGTCAAAATGATGTTTTGTTAGCCGGCACAGTCTGACATGTTTATTATGACAGAATATGTGGCGGTAACAACAAATTCAGCTTGGTTCAGTTCTGGAATTTATTTGGTTGAGAAATATGGTCATTCCATTTTCTTTATTAGAAAATACGGCTGAAAAGTTTCTTTGTAATTTTCATCACATTTAGGTTAGTAATAGTGTTTGTCAGTGCACTGATCTATGCTTGATAATGTTATAAACAATACCAATAAAAACAAGTTCAACCTGAGCCAAAAAAGCACTAACCGCTATTTTTTTACACTCTACGAGGGCATCCGCAGTTGCGACGACTATATTAGCCCATTGCCGATCATAAAACATGTCCCCAATCGCATGGTAAAACGTGGTAGGTTCTGCAGCATCTCCATTCAGAACGGTCGTTACCTGCCTATCCAACATCTACCAATACATTCTTTTTATGCACGGGCCCCATCTGGTTTCCGCACCCTTCCAATTCCGACGAAATCACGCAAAGGTTTTCGCTAGATAAAATTCNAAAATGCATAATGCTCTTAGGAAAATTTCAGTTAAGGTGCTACATGGCTGAGTGTGAAGAAATATCAGAGAAAATAAATAAAACATAACCTTAGGCATTAGTTCTATTTCTGGAAAGAGACGGTTGAGAAATACGGAAGATGCCTAACAGTTTGGTTTTCAGAGCGAATGAGGGCGAAGTGAGAGTGAAGCGCAGATACGACGAAATGCAAGCAGGAGGTAGCGAAAGCATCCCGAGGAAAACAGCCGGCTAGCATAAACGTCCGCCATGTTTCATAGACGCAAAAATCCGAGTGTGACCTTCTTCCCACCGCCCTTCCACGCTCCTGGGGAATCTAGCCCGATTACCGCGGCCTCATTCAGTGCCATTAACTTGACGTCCAACTGGTTCTCGGAAAACAGAATAGTTATTAAATCGATCTTTCAAAAAATATACTAACCCTCGCCCTTAACCCCGTATATTGTATCGCAAATACTGAATGTGGTGGCCATAGACTGAAAATGAGGTTGACTATGTCCCTAACACCGGCTCACTATTTGCGGCCACTTCTCACTTTTTGAAGCAAACCTTTAAAAAATCACGATATGTCGGGGTGTTTCTTAAACATGTCATATATTACAAGCGTTTTATACTTACCTTAACAGTAAAGTGTCTTTATGTATTTAAATGTAACTTTCCTTTATAATTTTTTTAATTATAATATATATAATATTTAATATTAATTTAAAACGAAGAGAAAAGAGTTATGTTGGTAATTGCTAATAAAAATATTTCTTATGTAAAGTATTATTAAATTGAGATTCTTTACTTTATTTGTAAAGTAAACATATCTTACAAACATACGTTTTCGGGTAGCTTTGTTGGAAACACACGCCATTGTTACCTATTCAAAAATTCATCTTTCCTTGTTTGTCCAGTGCACAAATACGGGGCGTCATCCTCTTTGTTTATTTTATAGTTATGTTTATATGTGGGGGAAAGATACGTAATGAATAATTCGAAGGAATAAATAACTTCAGTAGCGCTTCAGAAAATTTGTTAAGAACCGTGACACTATAGTAACTATAGTTGCCAGTAGGACTGTCAAAATAACGCAATCTACCGTTGACGTGTCGTAAGCTTTCGGTTTTATATCAAAACAAGAAGTTATCAATATAACTAATAAGCCTACTTCCCTTTACATGGATACAAATAATTTTGATGAAGTAATTAAAAGATTAGATGGTAGATAAGTTTTGATGTCTCGTTGATAGCGATAACATTAGAGATGCAACCAGAAACAAATTAAATATTAGTGAGACAATTACAAACACACGTGTGCCTTACCTGGCATTAGAACACAGAATGTATCGCACCGTAAACTGGTGTACAACCAACTACATTACGGAGGTAAGATTCGGAACATCGACTTCGATAGCAATCATTCTAAAATGTTGGTAGACTAGGATTATCAACTTCAAATATTAAACAGGGACATAATTTTGAAAACAAGTGTGTGAGTCACTCAAATCATGTAAGTTTCCATGACCTACCTTAACATTACTTGTGTGCAGAATTTTCTGGTAATAGCTTTACCGGTTCCCGAGATATGGCATAAAAGCTTTAGTTTCGCATTTGGCGCTATCGAACAAAACCTCCTAAAACAGGCTTTGTATAAGCATATCTGATGCTTCTTATAGACACTGAGATATGTCAAATTATTTAATAGATATTATTAAATTACCGAAACAATTTATACTGCACCATTTTGAAAAAAAATGTCTGACTTATATTATGTAAGCTGGCATGGCCCACTGAAGTACTACTTGTCTGAAAAATTTGCTGGGCATTAAATGATTGGTTCCCGAGATATGGTATAAATTATTAATTTTATCACTTGGCATTTTCTTACAGAGGGGTGGCAATAGCATATATCTTTAAGTATATTTGATTATTTTAATTGGTACTCTCAGTACGCAAAGTTTACTTGAAATTGGTAAATAGAAATGATGAACCTATCTAAATTATTTTTATTGCAGCCATACTGTAAATAAAACCAGACACACTTCAAACATGGCTTACTGTAGCACTACTAGTGTACAAAGTTTGGTGGGATTCAGTTAATTGGTGCCAGACATACGACAAAAAAAAATTCCCTTTTCTCATGTGGTGATATCTTCATTACTGTAGAACAAGACGGATATTTATTGGCAAATTCTATTTTTTTCGTAGATACTATTACAATTTAGGTCGGTTGAATTAGTTTGGGGCATGTGGCATATTGACGTAAAATTTTTAACTTGCTGTGATTTTGAAAATATGTTACTACCTCCTTAAGTCCTAGCAATTTATATGGACTACAAAAGTTTAACTTGTCACCTGAATTTTGTGGGTATCACTTAATAGTTACCTGAGATAGGACACGAAAACTGAATTTTTCGTGTAGTTCTCTTCCATAATTGCTTAAAAATGGGTTTATGTATTCGTTCATTTGATGCTTGCATACATACTGTCAGCGTATAAAGTTACGTGGAAATTGGTTATGTTGTTTCGTAGATATAGCATGTTATACAAAAATGTTTATATGAGCGAAATTTTGAAAATAAGTGCCTGACCCACTAAAAATATAGCTCATAAATGGCCTACCACAGTTATTACTGGTTTGCCAAATTTGAAAGGAACTGGTTATGGGTTTCCCGAGATATGACAAAACTTTAGTTATTATCGTTGCACTATCTTACAAGATGGGGGACAAGAAGGGCTCTGGAGAGACCAATTTGATAGTTGTAATAGATAATTTACAGCATACAAAGTTAAGTTGAAAATTTGGCATGGTTTTGTAAATATAGCATAGTGTATATACGGCCACCATTTCGAAAATAATAGTTTGATCAAATAAAACATGTCAGTTTGCATTACCTATCGTATAACATGAGTGCCATAAATGGTAGGAATCGGTTGATTATTTCCCGAGCTATACAAGTAAATTTTTATTTTCAGGTGGTGCTAGCTTACAAAATTGCGTACAAAAGAGGCTATACATTTACACATTTGATGATTGTAAATGATAATTTCAGTATACCAAGTTTTATCGTGATTGGACAAACAGTATTGTAGATATTGCAAATATACGTAAATATTTATACAGCTGTTTTTTTCAATGAGTGCCATATCCATTTCTACTGCATATATGAACAATATGTACAGTAGTGTTTCTTATATGCAAATTTGGGAGGAATCGATTTTGTCGTTACCGAGATGTAACATAAAAATTTTCTTTTTCTTTTTGCACCATCTTTCAGAATGGCCAGTTAATAACATTATCAATATTTAAAAGCCCTCGCTATTAATACCCTCCCAAATTTCTTCACTCACTCACTTTATATTTCCAATTCGCACTATCTTCCAAAATGGTTGACCAATATTATTATCGGTTTCTTATTTCAATGTTTTCTTTATGCACTGCCAACATACCAAATTTGGTTTAAATATGTTAAATGGTTTCCCGAGATACGTAAGAGCTTTATTTTTCAACTTTCACGATCTTACACAATGGCGGATCAATAACATTATTGTTTTATTAATTCAATGTCTACATCATGCACTGTTTACATATCAAATTCGGTTTAAAACTGTTAAATGGTTCTCGGGATATGCATAATGGTAAAGCTTAATTTTTCACTTTTTCGCTATCTTCCAAAATGGCGGATTAATATGGTTTCCCCATTCTAAATGCAAATTATCGTTAAAAATCGTATAATTGGTTCCCTAGATAGAACATGGGGGCTAAATTATTAAAATTGCTACAATTTTGAAAATATGTACCCGGCGTGATTGAAAACTATAAAATTCTGATGTCCTTACTAAATACTGTATGTGAACCTAGTTATATTTAATTTTGTTGTCCGGTTTAAAAGTTATTAGGGTGGAGGGGGGGCATACATTCCATACAGACAACCGAGTGATTGGATAAGCCTATCTTTCCTTCGGAAAGTAGGATAAAGTTTGCATAGTAAATACATTTTAGTTACCTTAACGCTTGGTCAGGGGAAGTTTCTACGTAAACAGCTGTCCTAACAATTAACCAAAAATACACTGCCTGACAGAGAAAATGCCACACCATGAAAGAATGCTCGAAGACCGACCAAACTGCATGCATAGATTGCCAAACAAGTGCAGAAAAAATTGCTTAAGTCATCACATAAGGCCCCACTAACTTAAAATAAAGAGTAGTCAGTTGGGCGATACATTGCTAAACCCAAAAATTATATAAGTGTCCGAATAATGTACTGGGTTATCTTCATTTATTGGAGGTGGGACCGACGTATATGCTATTCACGGTTATTTGAGCCCTTTTGAAATTAACCTTTAAAAAATGTCACTGGCCCTACGTGTATATATTTTTATAGACACACTGATTGGCAAGCGCCTAATTAAGTTGGTAACGACGGTGGGGAAGTAGTGCAATGTCTTAATGTTGAATGAAAATAGTTAGGTTAACATTTTCAGATACTGAAGCGAATTTTTTTGCTTTCCGTTTTTTTTTTTTATTCATATAGGTTTAAGTATTGCAAATTTGTAAAATATTTACTTTCGTAATAATTTCAACGTTTTACTTGACCTACGTATGAATAAAGTGCTGAGGCCCATGCCAATGTTAATTTTACATATGGTGGAAGAATACTCAATACAGGGCTTTTAAAAGTGCTCAGTTTACCATGATCAGTCTTTACAATCGTGTACCACAGATTCTCAATTGGCGAGAGATAGGCCAAGGAAACACCTGCACACCTCGCAAAGCTTTGAAGCCGTTGGTCTTTCGCCTAATGTGAAACGTAGTTCGCCGACTTTAAGCCAGCAAGATTGTTTATATCGTTAAAAACGACAATAATTATGACTAGAACTTTTAATAGTCAAACCGCCCTGGACACTTTGCAAACGTGGATTGTGGGTTCTACGGCATGGCGTGTGATGTGTCGAAAAAATTAACTGCTACCATTTTGAGGCGTTCATTTCTTCAGGTGGAATTATTTCAGTATTCTCTCGGCTCTGACGTTTGGTGAATTGAAATTTTAAGGTTGCCTGTACCGTATTGTGACGGGTGTCACATCTATCGACGTTCACCTGCGTGTAAATAGCGAGTGTACATCCTACGTGTCATCCTAGGCAAGCTACGTGGGGGTTGGAGGTGTGTGAAGACGTTGGACATACCTGGTGCGTCGAGCTGCGAAGGTCCCCGCCGGACTGCACGCAGCCAATCACATAGCTGACCAGCAGCTGGCCGCTCGTGTTGCGCTCCCCCTCCTCTTCCCCTTCTCCGGGGAGCATACATGCTGCCTGTGACGTCACGAGAAAACCACCAGCGGTGTCCTAGACTGAATACAAGTGTTACGATTTGTATCAAAACTGTAACAACTAGCGCCACATATTGTTTTCTCTATGTCATCCTATTGTTTTTTCTGTGTATTTTTGTAATAAAGCTATGGTCGTTCAGTCGCCATTGAATCGCGGTACGCAGTGTTTCATTTCGCTAATCATTACAACAAGGATGTGGCTTCCTGCTTTCGGCCGGAGAAGCAGAGAAGGATTCAAACAGTCAGGATCCTTGTAACTAACGGGAGCAACGGTTTTAGTCAGTTGTTAAATGTGAAAAGATAGGTGTAAATTTATATGTATTTTAACGGGGTTTTCATGTAAAAAGATATTTTAATGTACTCAGAGGTTTTGTAGTATTTATTTATAACTTTTGTAGTATTTTGTAAAATTATTCGATTTTGTATATGACCACGTGGTTGCATCTTTTAATCGATGTTGTAAACTATTTACCCTTTGTATATTTTATGGGGTCTTTTGTATCCGAAAAAATGTTTTCAGCCCCAAATAAATATCAAAAAAGAAACCAGTATATCCAACTTTCACAAATCCTTTACACTATTATCTCAGTTACCCCCTGACGGGATTTTTGTCTCTGCTTTGTGGAATTAATATTCCACTGAAGGAAGGATATACGAAGTTGATGTCCCATGTGTCTGAAACCTTTCGGCACAACATTACAGTGGGGCATCAGAGTTTTGTATATTACTCATGGTTTAATTATCATGTTATGTATATATATGTTGTTTTGTTTAGCACGTGTGATAAAGTGAAGAAGGCTTTCATTAAAGATTGATTTTTAATTTCTTAGAAAAGTGGTATTATACATGGCATAAAATGAGGTTGAATTTCTCTTCGAGCCAATAAATATGTATTGGTATCATATATTTAAAACTACGAAAGTTGTAGTATCATAGTCTCGTGATGGCTAGTTAAATTCTAGAAAAAAGAGAAAGAAACTATTTGTAGCCAATATACTAAAATACGGATTTAAAAAATGGTACTATTTAATGTCATTAAAGATTTCACTCATTATATTTAAGGTAAACCCTTGTTTTCTTAACATTTGCAAGGCGTTATTTCAGATAACTGTTTGTTTCGGATACATAGCATCAACATGCTCGTATTGAGCCATCCTTTATTCGGGCTAGATTCAGAACACTTTAAACCCTATTATCGCATGATTCTTACAGCAATAGAAAGGGAACTTGTTTAATATTACGGTGGCTTTCTCCTGCTTGTGTTTTATTTGCCGCTTTTAGAAACTTTCATTTTTTTTTTTTAATGCATGTTACATAAACCAACATTAAATGTATTTATAAAAATATACAGGTATTTTTGGAACGGGATGTAGAAAACCTAAGAAACGGCAATCCTAAATAATATTTTCTCTCACTTTGTCAGCAAATATTTTGACGGCGTGATGCATTACCGTCAGACTATTTATTAAGCCGTAAAGTGCACATTGTACTACGGCGTGAGAAATCGCGCTAAAGGAATGTATCATTCGCCGAAATATTTGCTGGCATTTTATGCAGTAACTGTTATTTATGTTTGCTTCTTCTTTGATTTATATTCTATTTTGTTTTCCAGAAACCAGTAAACTCCATTTAACGTTTACAGCGTCAAAAAATGTACCACACCCTCTTAAATGAAACTCGTATCGTGTAAAAATACGGGTAAATTGTACTAAGTATGAAGTGAACAAGAAAACGTCCAGTTTCTGCAATGCATACAGATTCTCGAAGAGCTCAAGTGGTGATTTATCATGAACAGGGGAATGAGAGCGAACAAGAGAACATGGCAGTGATTTCAAGCACAGTTTTGGTTGCTGATTGATGAATTTTGCACGAAGATATATTTGCTACTCTCCGTCCATTTAGTGAAATCTGATATATGGATACTGCCGTCACACAGCACATCTTAAAAGCGATAGTAAGTTTCACGACGCAAGGTCAATTCTGGCATTAAATCGTTACAGCACCTGAAGATAGCCAGTTTTTGACCAATTATATAATTTAAGGTACACTCGAGGTTTAATAAAAAACATTAAATTTTTTAACTTGATTTATAATATTAGCCTACTTGCAATATACATAGAATTCTTTTTTATTAATTCTGTACATGTTTCCGACTCTATAAAATCATGCATTCTTATTCAGTTTCTATCTCTCAGTACAACTAGAAATGGGCAGAATTCACAAACCCTCAGAAAATAAATACTTGACTCAAATATAACTTCATCGAAAACCTAATCAACCAAAGAATACAGAGCAGCAAAATAAACATAAAAAATCAACACGAGAACAGAACAATACGTGCCTTACCAAAGTGTGATAAAATAGACGAGATTTCTTGTGTCACACTGTTGCAAGTTGGAAAAAAAAATTAATCTATTACAATAGTGAAAATATAAAAATATGAAATTTTTCATCGAAAAATAAGGTATGTCAAGATGATTCCGCCATTTTAAAGGAAGCAGTTTTGAAATGTTAAAAATATTAAACGTATTTTATCTTGCTCATCTGTCAGTCTGACTTAAATTAAGCTACTCGTGGCTTAGATTGTGTCTCGCTACAAGGGAAGGTCATTTTTCCGATAGGTTTCTCATCACCACTGAAAGTGAATGAGTGTGCAGTTTCTTTACACGAATCCTTTCGAGTTCCTCAATCAATCGACTAGGGTCCTTGTTAGCCTAAATTCGTACGATAAAATAAATACTTTTATTTCTTTCTTGGTAAATTGACCACGTTTGAAATCGATTTTCAAAATAATCTCTGCCCCTAACAGCACATATTTTTAAAATACCCAGTGACTGTCCTGCTTTCTGTTAAGTTGGCAACGGTGTAGGAAAAACGTTCTACGTCTCCAACGTCGTCTTAAGGGTCTTGTGCACCTGGAGCTGTTCTGCGCGTCCAAGGACCAGTACCGAGGTAGCGATAAGGGCGGCAATTACGCGCGCGCCCAGCGCCTTATCGCTCTTATGCGCAAGGCGTGCAGTGTTCCCGTGTATGCACTGTACTGCGCATATTAGATATGTAACAGTAAAAGTCCACAGATAAGCTACACTCGTGTGATTGTACTTTTCCGCAGGCAAGCTCTAAAAATGATTTTTTTTAAACCTTTTTCACGATTTTTTTATACATAAATACAATGAAAGTAGAAAAATATGCGGGGCTAGATAAATTTATGTTACCTTTTCCTGGTAAAAAAAAATCGTATTCCCAGAACATTTATTTACTGCGATAGGCGTGTTCGCGCAAAAAACGATTTCGCAGAAAATATTTTAGTGCATAGTCCTCCTAACCCATTCAGACCCAGTGTACACACCTGTGTACATTGCGAGCGTGTAGGTAATTTTCGGTCTGTCTGCACACTACTAAGCTCAATTACCAATGATCTTACGTGTGGGTAAATGATTCCCAAACTGTCTTACTGGTCTAGGTCATAATTGATTCATATAAGAGCCGAGCGTATAGTCTACAGCTCATCCGCTGTGATATTACTAAACAAGAGTTCTGTCGACTTAAGTACAGCAGGCATCATAAAAAATGTTCTTTGCAACACCTTGTGTCATATAATATAATAAAATGCAAGTCATTTTTGAGAATTGTTCTTTAAAGGCTATGTCTTAAAATAATTTAAGTATGCAAGTTTTTGATGACGACTTATTTCAATATGTTGTTGAACTATTATTCTAACATTTTGGTACTTTAACTGAATAAGTACCAAGTCAGTCAAGTGTTCCATGTTATATTGACATTCTACACAGAGTATTCCATGGTGAGGAAAGGTTTCAGAACCACGGGTTTCTGATGTCTTGAGTAGAGGTAGGGTAGACTGGGTACGGTTATGCCACGGTACAAAAGTGACAGTCGAAATATTAGCCAAAGTATACGGATTAGCGAGTTGTGGTAACGGTGAAGGGAGGGGCTTGCATGTCTGAACCCGTGCCACAGTATTGCGTCAGCCGCTGCGGGCTGCGTACGCTAGGAGACACCCGCATTTGTTTTTGACAGTCAAAAGTAAGTATTTTTGTTCGATTTCTTTTGATAATTGTTGTTACATATATATAGATTGGGTATTAAGTGTTATTTATCTATATAACATATACATTAGTAAATAAAAAGCAGTGACTACTTTTTTCATGGATTATTTCATTTTGGCATCGTGTTTGTTTTTATGAAAACAAGTGTGTTGGGTACGGTTGTGACATTTTTTGTGAGTACGGTTGTGACATAAGTAAAAGTAGTGTTTTGTTGTTTTAGATGCCCAGACAACGCTCGCGGAAGACCGAAAGGGGGAGGCAAGACATTACTCAATACGAAAATGCATATATTGAAACAAAACGAGGTGTATATCTGCGACAGGCAGCAGAAATGTTTCAAATTAATCGAATGTCCTTGTTCAGATGTTGATACAAAGATGTTTATTTTTTGTTGAAGAACACATTTTCGTGTTTTTATTTCAAAGATTTTGAGGTTACGTTTATTAATTTTTTATTTTTAATCGTAAAGAGTTCCTGTAAAGCTAGTTCCTATCTAGAAAGATAATTTTGATATTTATGATGTTAATTAACATATCTTTTATATTTTGATTATGCATAGTTATGCTAGTTTCTAGGTAAAACAAAAATTTTGAGACTCATTGTTATGTGAATACTGGTTTTAATAATTACCTATTATGTATATAAATGCTATAGTGCCTTATTAGTTATAATTGATTGAAGTGTTCCCACCAAACATACTTTTTTCTGTTCCTTTTCTTTTCAAAAGAATGTTATGTAATACTAGCAAACCCGGCGAACTCCGTTTCGCCACCAGATGGCTTCGTTTGGTGATTAAAACATAAAGAAAAATTTTATTTTTTTTTATATTTGAAAAGAAAAAATTTTATTTCATTTCACAACAGTAATGAATTGAACTTCTCTAAGTAAATGAAAGTGAATCCAAAGTAAATACGTTTCATTGAAGTGCTCTTTGGTAAACCACATTTTTTGTTTTTTGGTCTGACGTTAACACAAACAAAGCGGATGGTTTCCCAACTCGTGAACACGCAACGTATAACTGCCCATGTGAAAAACAATGATTTTCTAAATTTATCCCGCAAACACTAAGCGATTGGCCTTGCGACTTGTTAATTGTCATTGCGAACGCAAGGCGAACTGGAAATTGCAATCGTTTGAAGTCAAACGGAAGATCAGTCGGAATCATTGGTATTCGAGGAATACATACATTTTCACCTGCGTACTTTCCGTTAATAATGGTTGCCTCAATCAAATTCGGCATAAGTCTTTTTACCGAAAGTCGAGTACCGTTGCAAAGTCGCGGTGGATTCAAATTACGCAATATCATAATAACTGTACCAACTTTGAGTTGCAAGTTATGTGGTGGAAATCCTGGTAACTCCAGAGAGTTCAAAAACTCCGTTGGATAATTTACTACATCATCGGGATCTCTTATGGAATCAACGGATTTGTATGTCACCAAATCGCCAGCAATTTTTGATTGAATGGTGAAATTCAGTGCGTGTACATCATTATTCTTTGCGGCAAGAATTGCTCGTTGACTTAACCAAGCATAATTCTGATAATTCTCACTAATGTTTGGGAAAACATTTTCAATAAGAGCTAATTGAGAGTCTACAAATCGGCAAAATTCGTTGGTAAGAGTAATTAATCCAGATGTCGCATCAACTGGGACTTTTCCATTTCCAACAGCTAACAATTGTTTGGAAAATTGTGCAGCACTTTGATCATTTTGAAGTTGAACTCTCATATTAGTGGTTAGCGATAATGTTTTTACGTTATTCCATAAAGGTGATGCCTTCAGGCAAGCATTCAATTCATCTGCAGGCGTTCCACGGGGAATTACTGGCAACGTCTGCCTGAAATCGCCTGCCAACAATATCATCAAGCCGCCAAAGATGTTGTTATTTCGCCGAAGATCCTTCAGTGTGAAGTTAAGTGCTTCAAGTGATTTCTTATGTGCCATTGTGCACTCATCCCAAACAATGAGCTTGCATTGCATCAACAATTTTCCCATTGCACTGGATCGGGAAATATTGCATGTTGGAATATCAATTGTGTTTAAATTGAGTGGCAACTTAAGCGCAGAATGTGCAGTACGACCGCCATCTAGAAGAGTCGCCGCAATTCCAGATGATGCTAACGCCAAAGCTATGTCACATCTTGATCGAATAGTGGCCAAAATAAATGAAATGACAAATGTTTTCCCTGTTCCTCCAGGTGCGTCCAGGAAGAATAGACCACCAGTATTATTGTCCACCGCTTGCATTAATGTTTCGTATACTTGTTTTTGCTGTTCATTCAGCAACGGCTCATTATTTCGAACGAATTCCTGCAATGAATCAACATTGTATTGCAGCTCTCGATTTAATTCTTGGTTGAATGCATCGTGCATCGATCGATTTGGCGCAATCATTCCTACTTCAATCAGTAGCTTGTTTGCAATAGTCAAGCATTGATCCTCAATCAGAATCAATCCTTCATTGTAGATTTCATCGGTTATTTGGATGTCAGGATTATTTGTTTGAATGCGCAAGCGATGCAAGATATCTTCACATATGTCGTCTTTGTATTTGTTCCATAACTGAATTGGTTGTGAAGGAAAACATGTGNTTTTTTTTTTTTTTTTTTTTTTTTACTCCTGTGTGCAAACTATTATGTTAAGGGATAAAGTTTTAATTAATTATATGTAGGGTTATGTAGAAATTATACGAAAAAGCACTTTTCGTTTAGCTTACTGGTATACATACAAAACTATGGCCGATCAAATGCAAAATGGCACAACCGTACCCAGCTACCCTAATTCATAAGAATAAAAAAAATTATGTACGTTAGAAATTTAAATTCTTATTATTTCTAACGTTTCAACTGTTTGAAGCACGAATTATGTCACCAAGCCCAACACAATGTGTAAATTCCACATGTCTCGGAAGGATTTAAAAAGGGGCACAAAAGTATCCAAATCAGAGATTTCAAAGTGCTGAGTTTATCGCGAACGGCCTTTAAGACTGCTCATTTGTCAGTTCATAAGGAAGGCCAACAGAGACGTCCAAGTTGTATCCAACTCAGTTTTATCACTTCGTAGTTTCTAGTCAACCACGGAATATTACCTCGTTAGCGTAACATAATAAGTGTAAACACTCATATTTAAAACGAATTTAAAAATACAATATTACTTTATTAAACGTCTTTTCTCAGCTAGAAGGAACAACTTATATTGAAAATTAAAAAAATAATTTGCTGGGGATTCCTATAGATACAGATAAGACAGTTTTTTCTCATTAAACTAAGCTAAAATGCCAGTTGTGTCATATAAGAAAACATGATGGTAATGAACAGTTTTAAAATGTGCTGCTACTGTAAAAACCCTAGAAGTTGAGATAATTTTCCTTGGATTTTCCTTGAATTAACAATGGTAGATACATCCAAGTGCATAACTATAGGTAAATTAAGTCTTTTTGAGCGAGCCATATTTAACGCTATCAAAACTCTTACTTAGGCTGCTCGTCTCCCACCAAGGCGAACCGGGTTCAATCCCCAGCCGGGTCACTCCCGGATATTTTCATATGGGAATCGCACCGGACGATGCCGTTGGTCCGTGGGTTTTCTCGGAGATCTCCCGTTTTCCCATGCCCTTTCATTCCGGCGCTGCTCCATACTCACCTCATTCACTCTCGTCGGCTTTCAAAACCTCGCTGTTAAGAGCCGCCTAAATCTCTTCACTCACTCACTTTTATTTATGAATAAAATGTTAATGTCACCACGACATGCATCAACAGAATCAAACTTATAGCTGCCCATGAACTTATCTTTAGAGGTACATTTCACTACTTCCGCAGATATTTCCCATTTTTTCAGTTCATATTTTCATGTTCAGGATCATTTTTTGGCAACTTCTCATTATACGACGTGACATTTGTATATTGTAACTTATTCACCTAATTGATACAGTGAATTATTAGGTATTAGTAAAAGAGGGAATACACACTGATGATGGAAATTTTGTGTTTTGTTCTTTTGGCATAATTATGTACAAAAATAATTCACGTGCAATATTGCATTCAATGGTACGTTAGATACATAGGCCGCTATAGTCGCCTTGTAAAAATTTCCCTTCATAAGAATTTTAATAAAAAACTTAGATAATATAATATGGTGAGCTAGATCTGGCCTCAACTTTAATAGCCATTAAATAGTTTATACATTTAAAATTTCTTAAAAATAAAAATAATTAACTTTAGATAACTAGCTATTACAAATAGGTGAGCAAGATGAAAACCGTTGCACGAGAAATCCAGTATCATCTCAACATATCTGACGGAAGTTCGTTATCTCCTTTTGTTTTTGAGGGAAAAAAAGACAGATATGGGAATCAAACAGGCAAGCTCCGTGGCGATGCCAAGTGCACAAACCCGACGTCACTGCTGGCGCCGGTGATCCCGATCAATAATTGATGGTCGGGGTCGCGGTCGCCACCTGACGGTGCTCATCACCCGCCAATACGGAGAACATGATAACCTCGTACCTGGCCTACTGGCTCGCTCCAGCGGCCACGTAATGCAATCAAGTCGTGACGTCAGTCGTGGTAGTTCCCCTAGGCGTCACCTGCATCCGAGTACAGAGCTCCGGCGATGGTATAGTTCATTCACAGTTACTTCCTACTTTTCTGAAGTCCTGCTTGAGTTCTACTTTCAGGATATTCCTCCACCTCGTCCAAACGAAGCTTATCTAAGTCTAGAAAATTACACCAAGGGACAGTGCACCGCAGTCATGCGCACTTCGTGTAGTAATATTTTTCATAACAACTATTTCTTACTATGTATTACCAACACACCTATGTTCTCTCTGCTTTTGACCGTACTAATTATACATAAATTATTATAATGTATCACAGTATCAGTAAAAGTTTAATATAACCAAAAATAAATTATTTTTACACTAACACAAATATAAAACGATTGTGATACTAAACACGCCTTGCCCGCCGCTACACGAATTAATTATCCCCATTTGTTTTACACTTTTTTCTTATTAGTATCCCGTAACATTTACACCTCTGGTTGTGTGGACACCGCAGATCTGCAACGCACAACACCTACTCACTTTCCTTTTATTTACTTAACTTCTCTGTCCTCCCCATTTGCGCACATTTACACCCATGGTTGTGTGGACACCTAGATCCACAATACACAACATATTTACATCTTGCTAATCCATTTTGATTTTCTAATGTTCTTTTATGTCCTTCATTTAATAACTTATATCGATGGTTTTGTGGACGCCTTAGATCCACACGGCTCACCGTGCCTGTCTTTTCATTACAACCTCTTCCCCTTTTTAGCTTCACTTAATATGATAACACTATTCCTTTCCTTTTACTATCCTCCTGCTAGTGTTTTTTCACTGGTAGTGGGGGTATTTATTCCCATAAGACTTACTGTCTGTTAAATGGTCATGGTTTTTCTTTATTATTAGGTTTTAAATTTTAATTTAACTTACTCGTCACTTCAGGGTTTTGGTGAATTTTTCCCCAGTTCGCATCACTATTGTTTATTCCTATATTTGCCTAGTTATTGTTCCCAAACTGTCTGTACTGTAGAAGAGCTCCACATATGAGCTGGTATGCATGTAAATTGTTTAACTGTTCCTGTTCTTGCTTCCTGTACTTATGTCAATTTGAAAATAAAACAAATATTCAAACAAACAAAACAAACTAAACACATTTAGGAAACAACTAATCGCGTCATACATGCGGCGTTTATTCAAAGATTTTATTAAAAAAAGTGTGAAGAAACCGCGAATAGGCTATACATGCTATTGATTAGATAAAGCCGTAGAGTGAATAGCGGGTAGAGCGATTACGCTGGCTGCACAGTACTAGTCTCCGTGTCTCAAAATTGAACTGCTTTTCTGCTAACGCGACTATTTTAAACGACGTGGATAAGATTTGAGGTTAGAACACATGTTTTGTAAAAAAAAAAGTGTTTTGAAATGTTTGTATATTTACTCAAACCAATTTATGATGCAATTAGATTAAAGTCAAATTGGCAAACGTATTTTATCCGTATAAAAGTGCTTGTCTTTAAAGAATTAAGATATAAACAAACACTTTCATCACTGTTGACCATGTTACTTTGACAGTTGGTTTGATTTGGGGTAGGTCAATGTTGGGTACATGCGCAGAAGACGAAGAATTGATCTACTTGATCTTCAGTCTATTGTTAGATCTTATGTACCTCGATTGCAATTTCCTTGGAAGATTCCATGCAATCTTGTATGCCCGCTGGTATGGATTGCCATGACAGATGATAATTAATTACTTACAGCCTGAAATGGAAAAAGTTTATATAGCCTAGGTTACGAATATGGTTTTCATGTTAAATTGCTTATTAGAACAAATTAATAAACTTTGTCATTAATTCATTCCAGTTTTTTTATCAAAAACAACACAACACAAAGAAAAATATTTTTAAAAAAATTGTTAGGAAGATTTGTTAGGGAAAAACACATTTATGTGATTATAATATTCTCAGCGGAAAGTATGCATAAATGTCACAAGATATAGATGTCACAAGACTTATTAAAACCCGTTCGGTGACCCTGTCCACGATCAGATATGTTGGACGTGAAGAATATTTGTCATCAGTACTTTACACAGAGTGGAATCACTACCCAATGCCTTGAGAGTCTTTCCGACGGGTAATATGATTTGTGGAAGTTCCCACGCCTCTCGTTTATGAATGGCTGATGGGAAAGTATTTTAGTACAAGGCACGTTGTTCACTGGTTGCAAAAAGTACATTAGGCACAAATACAGGCCACACCAAAATATTACGTGATCGCAACATTCCGGCTCATAACGAATGCGTGACCGAGCGGGTTAACTAAGACGATTCACGATTCGCGTGAGAACCACGGTTCACGAATCCACTGACGAAACATAAACGGCTCGGAATGTATACCTCCACGTATGGCCTCTGAAAATTTGTTTCATGATACGCCTTACTGCACTGGAACCGGGAACTCGGTTTAAAGGGGTGTTGTGAAATCGAGTACGTCACGGGATTGTGAAACGATGGCTCACTGTTTTAGTGTCTAGTGAGCCGTGACTCGTGAGTCGAGATTCAGACGTTCTTGTGATTCGATTCAGTTGGACATGTTTAGTGTCTTCCTTTTATAAAATAAATATTTTAAGTTGGGGAAGGAATATATTAAAGTAAGTGTGTGATTGAAAACGGATCTGAAAATGTAATGAGCTATTGCAGTGTGCGTGAGAGAGTATTTGGCAGACGCCGGCGCCTTTCTTCTTGCAAGCTGAAAACCAATTCGTGCGTGCGTCGCAGTAGAGAATACGTACATAAGAAGAAAAAACTTACCAAATTACAAATTTGTACCTTTTAACCCCCAAAACGTGGATAAAACAGAGCTCGTGAAAACAACATACCCTTGATAATTTAAAACAGAAACAAAAACACTCCTAAATGGCACAAGACACAAAAGAATTCATACCCTATTTATGAATGCAACCAATAAAATGTGCTAACTACAGACAACGCTACATTAACGTAACAAAACTTTCTTAGTGCCCTAAGAGGACGACGTTCCCAAATTTGCATGCTTTGCATCGAACGGTTTGAGCTGTGCGTTGATGAGTCAGCCAGGATACTTGAATTCATAAATAGAGGTTTATTTAAATATAATCGCAATTTGAATTGAAGAAATTTTTTTTGTTACGTTTACTCCATCTATATTATTGGGTAAAATAAACTGCAAAATAGGATTATGCTATTACCCTGGCCTCTGGCTAGTGGAATACCAACACTTTCAATCAAGGTAAATAAGTTAATTTAAAATTCTATCTAGAAGATGTGGATTTATTTCCACAAACTCAAATAAGGGAGCAAAACAAAAATGGCAACTATAATACCATTATAACATTAAGTATTTTCATTCTTAATAATTACTAGGGTGCACGCGCTATTAAAAAAAGAAACTCCAAAAATTACCACNTTTTTTTTTTTTTTTTTTTTTTTTTTTTTTTTCTTCTTCTTCTGAACTTAGTTCATTAAACGTGGTCGGAAACGTGCAGAATTATATCACTACTTTCGTTCGGGCTGCATCCCGTAGGGAATTAAATTTTACGCTCTGGCTTGCAGAGGAAAATAAAGACCAAAATCTCTTAAGACCGCCAGTGCGAGGTACTGGGCCACACTCCTACGCCATCGGTGGAAAACTTTTCAGCTCACGGCCCAACTCACACAACTAAGCCTCTGCCATCTCGTGCGCGGAACACGCGCTATACATGTTGGACCGCACAATGTGGACAGAAATGATCACTCCAATATAATGATAAAATATGTGAAAGCTATTACTAATATTTGCGACTGTTACATTGTGCTAGGTGCCGAGGAAACGGAAAAAGGCGTATCCATCACCTCGGATAATACAATAAATCGTACGTTTTCGGCAGTACGACAGTTCGATATATCGAACAGCGGTGTTGTATCCCTTGAAACAATTGCAATACACAATTGCTGCACGTATTTTATATTTACAGATTAGTACGGAAATAAATCACTTCTGAGTTTTTTTTTTTCATAGAAAAAAGTGCATTACCAATATGCACATGAAATGTAAAACCAAAAGTTTTAAGTACTCAGTATTCAGCACAAGTTCTGCCCTTTAGCGTGACTTATATGTATAAAGACAAAAACAAATATGAGTACACACAAAAAAAATTGCTTCTTTAAAAGCAAAGAGACAGAAAGATAGTAATGAAATGGTATTGCAAATCGATGGCAAAATTATTAATTTCAAGTGCCATTTTTAATTTACATTAAATTTTCAAAATTATATTTTAATAAATTAAATCAAGAATATTAAAAAATGAGACGAGTTTTGCCATAAAAAGAAGAAATTTTTTAACAAAAGCAAATTAGGAAAATCAAGTAAACGCAAGTGCCATAATATGTCACAGCATGGTACCGTTTTCGGGACTCCACACCAGATACACAGTAATGCTGTGATGAAGGCAGAAGCAGCGAATTATGCATTGCAAAGATCCACTTGGGATGACAGTACACATTAATACCCACCACTCTGCAAGCATTAGGGCAGAAATAGTAGAACGGCCCACGTACGAAACCACCTTAATAAAACCTTCCCTGGTGACTGGATAGGACGTGGTGCACCTGTACTACGGCCTGCAAGATCACCAGACCTCAATCGCTGAAAATTTTTTTCTTGTGGGGCCATCTTAAGAAATTTGTCTACGGGGATACACCAAATGACATTACAAGTGTGGTGGCAAAACTTCATGACGCAATCACCACACTTGATGATTAAGTGCTGAGTAATGTGCAAGGTGATACGGAAATGCGGTATTCGGCCGCATGCCAGCGAACAGACGGTCAACGCTTTGAACATCTTACGTAAACCCACCTGTCTTAAAGTGTTCTATACCCCTATTGTGGACTGATAGTTTGGCTTTTGATCCTGTATTGTAGAGTTGTGCACGGCCTATTAATATGTACTGTTGCTCAAAATCTCACAATGTATCACATGTGGAACTTAACAACGCATAATATACTGCCTTCAACACACCACCACTATCTATCTAGTGCTTTGCCCCAGGGCACGATCATATGCTAGATTCATGGGGCCACTGAGACCAAGCGATTGGCCATTATAAAAATAATTGCCCTTGTATTTTATGCTCAGTTTTCACTTCTCTACGGGGGCCGCGGTGCCTGAGTGGTTAGCCTTCTCGCCTCCTAACAAGGTGATCAGGGTCGCTCCCGGATTTGCGCATGTGGGAACCGTGCCGGACGATGCCGCTGGCCGACGGGTTTTATCGGGGATCTCCCGTTTCCCCCTCCCTTTCATTCCGGCGCTGCTCCATACTCGCCACCTCGATGTTAAGAGCCACCCGAATCTCTTCACTCACTCACTTCAGTTCTCTACGCAACCCCATTGTTAAAATCAGGTTTTTTTTTTTTACACTATGTGTACAAGCCGTACGCTCATACTCGCGAGCGCTGGAAGTGATCAGTACACGATAACATTCAGCGCTGTGTGATCGCGCTCATCCGATTATTTTGTTACCGTGCGCAATTACTGCAGCCGTTTTCGGCAAGGTCATTAATTCCCCAGTAATGTAGCTGNCCCCTTCCCCACCTCTCCATCCCTTATTTTCCCAGCCTGACACATTTAATGCAGTTTTTCCCTCCCTGTCTCTTTCTCTCGGAAATGCGAGTTTATTTTCATTTAGGACAAACGTTTAAATTTTGTCAGACGTGTTTCACCCAGTGGGAATTACACCCGCGGAAAGCAATTTCGATCCCGGCACGATGGCGCGAATCCAAACAATATGCGTAGAGTCAGGGCCGTCCTGTGCTGTGTCAACAACACGACTGTTTATCAGACCAAGGTTGTCCTTTGAAACGTGCGACAGGTGCAGCCGCATAGGGCTTCGCTCCTAGAAGGGCCTCGCGTCCAAAAAAGAACGTAATAAAAATATTATACATTATTATGTATTATACACAATTATTACATATAAAAATATAATATATTGTATTCAAATATTACATATAAAATACGATATATAAAAATTATAAATAAACATTTTATAGATATTATAAATAAAAAGGTTATACTACATATAACATATGATACATTAATATGTATATTATACATATATTACATATAAAAATATTATAAATGATATGTTCAATATAAAATACTATAAATTTAGTACATACAAATATTATATTTAATAAAAAATATTTTACTGTAAAGTGAGCACTTTTGCTAAGATCTACTTGTATGGTCATATGCAAAATTAAAATTGACATGGGCCTCATCACGTTATTCATACGTCCGGTCAAGTGAAGCTGTGAAATTATATGCTCATTAAAAGTTTAGCATATTTCCCGCTGCTCACAAAACGTTTGGCATATTCCGCGTTCGCCAACGAATACGCAATATTTATAATTCTAGTAGGACTGGATCGTACCTACGTTGTGTGAATCATGTAAACATTGGTGTCTTCCCCTCCAGCGACATGCGTATTGCACGTACACACACACACACGCGCAGAGTAGGTTCAACTCCAGGCTTTAAAACAGCCGCAATTGAGGAGTGGGACAATTTGCCTCAGGAAAGGCTTAATGATCTTGAGAACTTCTTGCTCCAGAATAACTACAGTTCCAGATAAGTAAAGACTGAAATAAGTTGCAAATGGCAGTAACCCTAAATAATATTATTTCTCTCTTTTAATCTTCAGGAATTCTGCACAACCCTTTCTACAAAGTCTTCCTTGTAGAATTTGCCTACTCTTCCTTCAGAACTAGAGATCTTATGCTCCTACCTAAATATTTTATAAATCTGAGCAGCCGAGGTAAGAAAGGGTATTTTCTGATTAATGAAGTAGAACCAAGTGATACATTTTTGTTTATTGGACATTGAATAATATTTTCTCTAGTGTGAAAAGGCACACTTACGCTGCCAAATGTCAACAGTAATTATAATTATATTCTGAGTTGAGCGTTTTAAAAAAGAGCTGCATATATTCTTATGTCTGAACATTGATTGCTTTTCTTCACCAAAATTTTAAATGCAGTAATTAAACACTCCTCAATAAGTGAACTGCTTTATTGCCTGGTAGTTTGCTCAGTAGAAGTATATTTGTCCTTATATCAATTGTGTTGATTACTAGTGATTTCTTGTTAATGTGGTCATTCTACTACACGTTTTATTAATATTTTCACCCCAGTATACAAGCTACCTATACCAAAACTTGGTTCGTTAAAAACTACTCGCTAATAATTACGAATACCCAGTGCATACACACGTATTATTTCAGTGACTCCATCACAGGGGGGGGGGGCCTTTTCTCAATACCACATAACCTTATATTAATTTAAGTGGCGCCGTACGCGGTGCCTAAAATATCTCAATCCATTTCAGTGTCTACCAACGTGGTGCATCAATATATTTATTTCAGTATTCACAAATGTTCAACTTAAAATTTCAATTCAATGATAAGACCTGGGACTATATTCTTTCCGTCTTTGCCAACTTTACTGGGCGCTTACCAGTCGGAATGCTCGTTAAAATATTATGCAGGTAGGGGCAATGACATTTTTCAAAGGTCGAATTCAAACGTGCTTAACTAATTCTGAAAACCTATAATATTTAGCATTCGTTTTGTTGTAAGTTACATATTCCATAATAACATTTATATATCTAAAAGTGTCTATTTATAAAATGTAAAATGTTTTATCAATAAAATGTTAGGCGCGAGACGTAGGTGCTCGAATGGAGTGCAGAGAAGAGATTTGGGCGGCTATTAACATCGAGGTCTTGAGAGCCGATGAGGGTGAAATGAGGTGAGTATGGAGCAGCGCCGGAATGCTGGGGTGGGGGAAGCGAGAGATACCCGAGAAAACCCGTCGACAAGCGGCATCGTCCGCCACGATTCCCACATGTGAAAATCCGGGAGCGGCACCGCCAGGAATCGGACCTGGTTCGCCTAGGTGGGAGGCGAGTGGTCTGACCACTACACCACCGTGGCCCCCATGGGCGCTCGAGAGCAGAGCATAACGCTTGAAAGATCATTGCTTTGTGGGAAGAGGGGATTAAGGCTCGACTTCACCTCTTTTGCAGAAATTCTTCTTTTTCGCGTCAGAGTTTCGGATTCGTAGTAATTACTGACAATGTACGGTTATAGAAAATTTTCATTTTACGGGTTGTTTAATATTTTTCTACGTAATTTTAATTGTGTTTTATCTGCTTGTTGTAAAATGTCAGGAACATATTAGTATGTTATCAATAAGTTCCTGCCTTTTGCAAGCAGGAAATAACACACAGTGAAAATTAGATACAAAAGTATTCAACAACTAGCAAATTGTAAGTTTTCTATAACCAAACATTTCCAATAATACCTTTGAGAATGAGACTGTGACACGAAAACGAAGAATTTCTGCATAATGGGTGAAGCCGAGCCTTCAGTAGTTTGTAAGGGAAGGGCCTCGCTAATGTTCCGGTACATGGCCTCGCTTTCTCTAGTGACGACACTGCCTACAATTATGTCATCAGGGGCGGGTCCAGACGGGTGACGTCATACGTGATATGGCCACCTTTTCTTCCAAAACCCTCGCTCTGACATGTAACTGCACTGGGGACGTTTTAAAAATGGAACGAAATAATAGCAGAATTGTTTAAAAATACCGATTCTGTATTATTAATTTAATATATTTTTCTTAAAGTAGCGATGACAGAGTAAAGCCAGTCCCACGTCACGACTCGGAAGTGTGTACAAGCTCCTTCACAACGATGAAATATCCTTCCCCCTCCTCCCCGCGCCAGCAAAATGAGAGTAGATCCGCTCCAGCATTACAATTTTTTTTGTGTTCGTGCAAGTAATTGTTCGNTCCCCGCGCCAGCAAAATGAGAGTAGATCCGCTCCAGCATTACAATTTTTTTTGTGTTCGTGCAAGTAATTGTTCGAAAACTATTTGCCAAAGATATTTTTGTAACACTACAAGGAAATTAGAGTAAGTTTCACCAAACATAAGTGTGTAATTTGTTAAACTAATGCTGAGCTTTAAAAATTAAAAGTTGTACACTCCAAGTTTTTTATAAACATACGTTTTCTGAAATAATGTCTTGTAAATATAAAATAATTCATCTGTAGAGTTACAAGAAAACATTTGGCAACTGCTTTCCAAATAATTATTTGTAACAAGTACAGAAATTTTTACCTGTGTGAAAAGAAAATGGGCGGGATTTGGGCGGCAATCAAGTATAACGCCTGGCTGGAGGTATTTTGCGTGTCCCTGGCCGAGAAGCGTGTCAGCGCATCAGACGACCACACAGCAAAATTTCTCGGGCTTATTACAAACAACAAACAATTCTTTGAGAGCTGTAAACATACTTCTCAAAGATTTTATTGTAACTCCACACTGAAATACTGTATATTTAAAGCTATTTGTTTTTAGAAAAAATTGAAAATTGTTAATATATTCCCACATTTATAATAAGTTTGAAATATTGCAACACTTGCTTGCAAAAATTTAAAATTTGTCTAACACAGTCCACACTAATATTGTGTACAATTTACTCTAATTTAATATGACTGGCCGGGGGACTCGCTCGTTTGGGAACTTGAGAAATCGGCACCCTGAAGGGATCCGCCTACCTGGCGCTTGAAGTGTGCGTTTTAAAGGGCTCGAAATACTGTTTTTACGAAACTATTTAAACGTGCGCCCAATGTACTGGCATTCGAAAAGAGCTCACATGTCAGGCATGCTATATCTGTTGATTACTTTTAAGATACAACGCACATCAGGAACTCCATGTTTGAGCACTCCAGCTCCAGTATAGCTAGTAACGGCTCACACAAAGAACTGTATCACAAAATGTTCAAGTCATATATATATGTATATGTATATCTACAGGATGAGGTGGTCCGCCTAACGTCGACACCCCCAAAATTTCCGGAACGGTTGCAGGTCACGAAATGCGGGTTTTCGCTCAATTAAATTACGTACGGGGTCAAGTAATTTTCCACAAAGTGACTATTCGTAACACGTATCTGGACAGAAATAATAAAACGACATATGAATTTTTCCCTGGAAACACACATTTATTTCATCGACATCTGAAAGTACGTGCAAAGAGTAATTCAGTGATATAGCATATGCAATGGAAAGTAACACAGGAGCGCCAATAAATAATGNGAAAGTACGTGCAAAGAGTAATTCAGTGATATAGCATATGCAATGGAAAGTAACACAGGAGCGCCAATAAATAATGTGCAAACATAAATAAAGTTAAGTGTGCCGGTAGAATGGGGAAGTGGACTTGTACTCACAGCTGTAAGCAAGCAACACGCGCCGTGACTGATCCTTGCGGGACCACTTCCTTATAGCAGCGTAGCGCTTGCCGTGATGGGACAAGGGGCACGGAATGCCATATTGGACAAANTGCGGGACCACTTCCTTATAGCAGCGTAGCGCTTGCCGTGATGGGACAAGGGGCACGGAATGCCATATTGGACAAAGGAAAGCACCTCAGCAGAGGAAAAACGGGCAATTTGATAGCAAGTCTGATTTCGATACATTACATTTTATTCACATNGGAAAGCACCTCAGCAGAGGAAAAACGGGCAATTTGATAGCAAGTCTGATTTCGATACATTACATTTTATTCACATACCAACGTAATTCATGAGATTTGTTTCCTAGCCATTAACTGTACTGGGTTACGAGTGCGTATAGATGCAAAACAAAAATAGGATAAACCAACCTAACGAGAAATGCAATTGCATCCTCATTCATAGTACAAAAGAGCACAGCTATGTTTGAATAGCTTCACATTAGGTCTTTTCACAGCATGTGAGCGATGTATTTACCATCGACAGCAATGCACATCTTTAAACGGCACATGTAGCGAGCGACGAGCGGTCTGAAGTTTTTCTGGCGTAATGCCTCTGCAAGCTGCCACAATGCGTCCCTGTATGTCTTCTGGCGATGTAGGAACCGAGTTGTATACCCTATCTTTCAGTGTTCCCTACAGGAAAGAAAGAGATGGATGAGGTCAGGGAAGCGAGCTGGCCATCTTACAATACCACCATGCCCTAACCACCGGTTTGGAAACGTTTCATTTAACACTTGCCTCGCCACCAAAGTAAAACGCGCAGGACAACCATCATGCTGAAACCACATATCACGACATATGTCGAACAGCANTGCCTCGCCACCAAAGTAAAACGCGCAGGACAACCATCATGCTGAAACCACATATCACGACATATGTCGAACAGCGTGTCTTCCAGAAGTGCCGGTAACGTCTCTCTGACGAAATGGGAGTACGTACAGCAGGTCATTGGTCCTTTAATGATGTATGGCGATATGACGTAGTTTTCAACGATTCCACATAATACGTTTACTTTCCACTGTCNTGCCTCGCCACCAAAGTAAAACGCGCAGGACAACCATCATGCTGAAACCACATATCACGACATATGTCGAACAGCATGTCTTCCAGAAGTGCCGGTAACGTCTCTCTGACGAAATGGGAGTACGTACAGCAGGTTATTGGTCCTTTAATGATGTATGGCGATATGACGTAGTTTTCAACGATTCCACATAATACGTTTACTTTCCACTGTCGGTGGTGCTCCACTTGCTTGACCCAACGCGGATTCTTCGTCGCTCAAAAGTGCATTTTTCGTAAATTTATGCGCCCATGGTTTGTGAAGGTTTCTTCATCTGTAAATAATGTGTTCTTCAGAAAATTTCTGTCATCCCTTGCAGACATCATAACAAACCTACAAAACAGAACACGCTACTGGAAATCACCTTCATGTAATGCCTGATGAAAAGCCACGTGATATAGATGGAATTTCCATTGGCGCAGTTTCCGTAACACACTTGTTTTACTTATTCCTACGAACCTGGAAAGTACTCGCGTAGCCATGTGGGGGTTTGCATTGACACGTGCCAACACATCGATCTTATGCGTCTCGCCCGTAGCAGTCTTTCGTCGCACACGTGTTGTGGAATTCCAATTACCTCGTGACAAGAGACGTGTGAAAATTCTTCCTATCTTTTGCGGTGAGATGGGCGTCTGATAAAGATATCTTTCATCATATACGAGGTGTGTTCAAAAAATAAGGTGACTTGTTATTTTGTGACTTTGTCTCGATAAATTTTTATGTATTCATCAATATATATTTTGTCCCCTTCATAGTAATCTCCCTCAGATATAATACACTTGTGCCAGCGCTTTTTGCCAATCCTCGAAGCACTTATAATATGCGCATTTTGGTATGGCATTGAAGTCTCCCAGGTCTTTATCTCCTCAATCGTGGCAAACCTCCGTCCTTTCATGGGTATCTTCAGTTTTGGGAACAGGAACAAGTCGCAGGGGGCGACGTCCGGTGAATACGGTGGCTGAGGCATGATTACGGTGTTGTTAATACAGATCTTTGATCCATTGTTTGCGATAGCAAAAAATCGCCAAGCACACCAAAACCCGTCTAACCTTTATATATGTCACAAACAAACTAACAATGCAAAATGGCTGATAGTGTCAACATATGTTGGGGACATGTGTACTAACATAACAATAAAAACAATCTATAATCGAATGTACATAGCCCTCGAAATTTTCAAAGTCACCTTATTTTTTGAACACAACTCATATATGTGGACTACTTGCTTGGCATTTCTGCCACACTCACCGTAAATAAGTAGAGCGTCCAGTTTTTCCTAATTCGTGAACTTAATTGCGTATTGTTACGAGTTGTTGTCAGACCCTTAGCTGAGTGGCCTGCCTTTTCACACCTTCGCTTATTTATTTGGGACACGGGTCGTGATCTCTGAAATTAGTAATGAAATCGCAAACCACAGAAATATCTTCCACCTGCCAGTAAACGGGGACCATGCAGCCGATATAGGACATTGTAATCCGTGGGCGGTGTATTTTGTCGTCGGGCTATTGGAACGATAAGACCACTGAAGATGGGTATGTCTGGCCGTCGACTTGCGCTCTCTTAATCAGCCTCTGGAATCATGAACAAAGTGGAGACTCTCCAATTAGGCTTTAGTCAAAATGTGGCAGGTTAAATATTTATAAAATAATATCAATTAATATTTCAGTATATTTGTATACCTCCCCCGTTCATATTCAATCACATTTATATTGAAATAATTTTGTACAAACTTAATTTTAAATAAACCTATTTTATGTAGTATTCATTACATATCTCTTATCAATAACTTGTTACGCTTCTATATCCCCGTTAGGGATAAATATCAACAAAATATCTCAATCATAACAGTATGTAGAGCCACGCACTGCAATACCACTTACCATATACGATTACGGGGACTGGTGCTGCGCTGCTATTGGAAAGCGGTCCCGCCAGGATGAGTCACGGCGCGTGTTGCTTGCTTACAGCTGTGAGTACAGGTCCACTGCCCCATGCTNCAGATATAATACACTTGTGCCAGCGCTTTTTGCCAATCCTCGAAGCACTTATAATATGCGCATTTTGGTATGGCACTGAAGTCTCCCAGGTCTTTATCTCCTCAATCGTGGCAAACCTCCGTCCTTTCATGGGTATCTTCAGTTTTGGGAACAGGAACAAGTCGCAGGGGGCGACGTCCGGTGAATACGGTGGCTGAGGCATGATTACGGTGTTGTTAATACAGATTTTTTGATCCATTGTTTGCGATAGCAAAAAATCGCCAAGCACACCAAAACCCGTCTAACCTTTATATCTGTCACAAACAAACTAATAATGCAAAATGGCTGATAGTGTCAACATATGTTGGGGACATGTGTATCAACATAACAATAAAAACAATCTATAATCGAATGTACATAGCCCTCGAAATTTGCAAAGTCACCTTATTTTTTGAACACAACTCATATATGTGGACTACTTGCTTGGCATTTCTGCCACACTCACCGTAAATAAGTAGAGCGTCCAGTTTTTCCTAATTCGTGAACTTAATTGCGTATTGTTACGAGTTGTTGTCAGACCCTTAGCTGAGTGGCCTGCCTTTTCACACCTTCGCTTATTTATTTGGGACACGGGTCGTGATCTCTGAAATTAGTAATGAAATCGCAAACCACAGAAATATCTTCCACCTGCCAGTAAACGGGGACCATGCAGCCGATATAGGACATTGTAATCCGTGGGCGGTGTATTTTGTCGTCGGGCTATTGGAACGATAAGACCACTGAAGATGGGTATGTCTGGCCGTCGACTTGCGCTCTCTTAATCAGCCTCTGGAATCATGAACAAAGTGGAGACTCTCCAATTAGGCTTTAGTCAAAATGTGGCAGGTTAAATATTTATAAAATAATATCAATTAATATTTCAGTATATTTGTATACCTCCCCCGTTCATATTCAATCACATTTATATTGAAATAATTTTGTACAAACTTAATTTTAAATAAACCTATTTTATGTAGTATTCATTACATATCTCTTATCAATAACTTGTTACGCTTCTATATCCCCGTTAAGGATAAATATCAACAAAATATCTCAATCATAACAGTATGTAGAGCCACGCACTGCAATACCACTTACCATATACGATTACGGGGACTGGTGCTGCGCTGCTATTGGAAAGCGGTCCCGCCAGGATGAGTCACGGCGTGTGTTGCTTGCTTACAGCTGTGAGTACAGGTCCACTGCCCCATGCTACCGGCCCACCTAACTTAATCATATTTGCACATTATTTCTTGGTGTTGCTGTGTTACTTTCCATTACATATGCTATATCTAGAGACCTGAAAAATTCGCAGATTCATTTCGGGACAAGCTAGAATTCGAAACACGTATGTTAATAAAACTTCAGCTATTAGTCCGCACGGTGTTTGACACCTCCTGGAGAAGGCTGGCTCAATCGCCACCTTCTACTGTGACAGCAAACAACCAATGTGCAGTTGCTATCAGCATATTTGTACATAAGACTGGAGAGTCTAGCCTGCAGGTCATTGAACTTGCGAATTTTTCTGGTCTCTAGCTATATCACTGAATTCCTCTTTGCACGTACTTTCAGATGCCGTTGAAATAAATCTATGTTACCAGGGTAAAAATCATATTTAGTTTAATTATTTCTGTCCATACACGTTTTACGAACAGTCACATTGCGGCAAATTACTTACCCCGTACGTAATTTCATTTAGCGAAAACCGCATTTCGTGATCTGCAATCGTTCCGGAAATTTTGGGGGTGTCCACGTTAGGCTGACCGCCCTGTATACCGTATACAAAGGTACTCAAGGGACTTGTATTGAACTTTGCTACATACTTTCCAGCAATTTTAATAATATGGCAACCACTTGAAGTCGCTTCAGAATGCGTGTACACGCATCACGACGAGAACTCTGCACGCCTATTCAGATCCTTGCGCGTAGCGGCGATGACGTATTTGTATTGCGTGGCAGTGTCACCTGTATCGCACCCACTCTTCTCTGCCACAAACGCAGAAATAGCGCCAGTGGGCGTGACGTGAGATAAAGAAGGGGCAACGACTCAAGAGTGGAGGAAATGCGAGGACTCCGTAAAAAAAACCCACTTTTCCAGCAGTGCGAAAAATTCTGGGTTAGGGCTCGCAGGGAATCGAACCAGATTCATCGTGTAAGGAAGCGAGTGGTAAAACCAGTAGACTACAGCTGGGCTTGACTTCACAGGGTTACACGTTCTACTTGGTGTATCCAGAAAGTTCGGAGAATGATCCGACATCTCAACAGCAACACGGTTTGTGCCGCACAAGCTGAGAGACGAGTGATAGCACACCAGATGGAAACCTCCGGAGATGTCATTACCATGTTTGATAAGGATCCATCCTTTCTGCGGAACACCGTCACAGGGGATGAGACCTGGTGCTATCAGTTCGATCCAGAATCAAAGCAGCAATCGATGTAATGGCGTTCACCGACTTCCTCGCCGCCCAAAAAGAACCACCTGCAAAAGTCCAAGGTCAAGACAATGTTGATCACCTTCTTTGACAACGATGACATCATCCATAAGGAATTTGTTCCTGCGGGTCAAACAGTGAACGACGCATTCTACGAGCAAGTTTTGAAACGTTTGCTTCAGCGCCTCTTCCGTGTTCGACCAGAGTTGCATAGGACTGTAAAGTTGCTGTTGCTGCACGATAACGCGCCTGCGCATTGCGCGATCCCTGTGCGTCGATTCTTGGCTGAGCGCGGGGTACCTGTTCTTTCAACCACCGTACTGCTCTGATCTGGCGCCTGCGCACTTCTTTCTGTTTCCCCTACTGAAGAGTGTCTTGAAAGGCGCACGTTTTGCTACCGTAGAGGCAATCCTGCGACGTGTGACAGCGATTCTGTGATCGATTCCTTAAGAGGCCTTCGCGGACAGTTTCCTAAATCTTTATGAACGTTGCCGAACGTGTGCTGTAGCAGATGGCGATTACTTTGAGGGCAAGTAAAGGTCAGTTGTTTGTATCGTCTATATTATTTCCTTCCTGATACCATTCACCGAACTTTTTCGATGCACCTTCAAAATCATCGAATTACATGCGGTTTCGGGTACACAGTAGGCGTGTTCGCTAAGACATTCGGATATACTGGGAAGAGATTCGCATTCGTTTTTTTCCACTTATCTCAATTCCAATTACGTGAGCATTGCTAGCTGGAATAAAGCTTATTCTACTCACGTTTGGAAGCTCAATGCTTCGAGTTTGGCCACTAACGTTTTTCGCCACCAGGGTGCACTGGTGTCGCATGTATAACGGATTTTTCCTTTTTGTATGTGAGTAAATAGGATAGTTGCAATTTTCATAAAATAAATACAAGTGTATAAAATTTTCCTATTTGATTTTTGTTATAACCTATAAAGAATAAACTTTGTTCTTTGCTCCAAAGTGGAAATATAACGAAATACGTCTACATGTTGTTTAATATTCTGTCGTAAAACTGAATTTAACCAAACGTTGGCCTACAAAACTACATTATTTAAATATAACAACAAAATCGAAAAAAAATTGGGGAAATGGTTAAATATATCATTTGTATGGATTTATTGCGCAGTGTTCTTAAGGTAAATGAGAAAAAGTACAAAGTTCCAATCGATGACATATATTTATTTCGCACTTGAGTTCGTAAAGTTTTTCCATTGAAATAAGCTTGCTTATGAACGGTCCATGCTAAACATAGTTATATTTTTACAGTTTGCTCTTGTTAATACCATTGTAGGGTGAAATAAAATTAATACCTGAGATTTTGGTTGGGGCAAGTACATACAGCAATTCGAGCGAAACATGAACTTTTACGCACAAATAAGTCTCATTTGTCTGTTTACCGCCAGCTTAAAAACGACCTATTTGGAACAGTAGTGCAGTAGTGCTGCGAAAAATTTCCCTATGCCAAACTCTCCCATAAAGAATTTCGTTTAGCTACCAACCTGAGGAGAATAAACCTTAGCTGAGCGGGGCGGTATTAACTATATCCCGATAAAAAAGAGACCACTGCCCTTCGTGACACGGAAACTTCAACCCCACTTATTGCTCCCACGACGTAAATCAAGTGGACAATTGAATGAGTAGCAAGTCCCCATGGCACGCAATAATAACTGAGGGTCCTGCGGTCTCCGACAATTATGTGCGCTATCGTGAGAGATGAAACACACTGTATGTATAGTCCATTCATGGTTACTTCCAACTTTTCTGAAGCCCTGGCGAAGTTTTATCAGGTGTACAACCTTGCTTCCGCCGTTTTTTTCCCAACATTTGAGGCTTTATTGTTTAAACGTGATTACATATTTATGATTAAAAGTACTGTCCGTCGCTAGCCACTACTTTGTCCCATATTTCTGGCAATTTTCGGATACCATCTCGAAAAAACGATGCGTCTTTTGAGGTGACCCATGANTGGGTAACATTTAGTAATATAGCCAAATAACATATTTGAAAGGTTACAGAATTCCGCCAACTACATATTATACATTTTATTTCTTAACTCTATATTGGGTTAAAGGTTTATTTATTTTACTTTCATAACTCCAGCCATAACTTCAGCAATAGTTTTATCACGAAAAACGAAAGTTAAGCCATATATATGGTTCACTCATATATATATATATATATGATATATATGATTCACTCCTAGGTCATTGGTGTATGTGTATATATATATATATATATATATATATTTATATTTATATACACACACGACCTATGAGTGAATCGTAAGGACTGTACACATCTCTGAAGTTAGACCTGAAGTACTAGTTTATTACAAATATTGTAGAAATTATATAAAATTGGACACTGGGTGTCTGCATAATGTGTAAATTAATTATTATATGTGTATTAATAATCCATCTATTAAATGACAAGTTGCAACATAAATAAAGATAGCAACCCTGATTATTTGTATGAGATAATTTGATGACAGCGACAGACAGGTGCTGTGGTGTTCGCAGATCTTTGTTCCATTACATATTATCTAGACACTTAGTGTTCCNATGACAGCGACAGACAGGTGCTGTGGTGTTCGCAGATCTTTGTTCCATTACATATTATCTAGACACTTAGTGTTCCATCTTGAATATTTTCTCTAATAATTGTAATAAACTAGTGCTTCAGGTCCATCTTCAAAGATGTGTACGGCCCTTGCTATTCAATTTAGACCATAGATCGTATGCACGTTTTCGCCTTCTTTTTTCGTGATTATCCTGCTGCTGAAGTTTGTCGGTCTAATTGAAATAAATCCGGTAATTAGAAATCAGTAGTTAAATACTGATTACTAGTGGCATGCTTTTAACAGTACTTGGAGAACTGTTTATCATTGATTGTAATACGCGTAACATAGAAACGAAAGCGATAATTTTATACGGCTCTAAATTTTGAAACACGTCCTGACAACTCGTAACATTCAAAAGTAATAATTGTTACAACTATGTTAGGATTTTGAAATAGGAGAAAACCGAGCGATCCCAGAAAACGAGACTGGTGTACTTACGGATGGTACATCCAGTAAAGTAATTTATTTTTTTATGTAAATATGTTTGAGGATAAACTAGAAAATATTATCAAACCTAAAACAAAATGTTTAATGGTATCGAGTATAATATTGTTGAGTGTTGTTGGTCTGCATCTCTTCCAATGCCCCGCCCCACTCGAACGAGCGAAACAGTGTGCCAAGGACACAGTAGTAATGGTAGAAGCGTGCTGCGATTTACAAAGGTGAGCCGNCTCGAGCGAGCGAAACAGTGTGCCAAGGACACAGTAGTAATGGTAGAAGCGTGCTGCGATTTACAAAGGTGAGCCGCCTCGTGTCCGAGATAAACCTAAAGGAATCACGCGCTCCATACCTTCAGCGGATTGAATTTCTGGGGTTATCTTTGTAAGAGTGTTCTGGTCATTCCCGTAGCATCTCTCAGCGAGACTAGGCTTTGGTGAACCTTATAGATTGGACCAACGAGACTACTTAAGCTGCGACAGGCCTCCGAGCTGACAGTTTTAGATTTTGGATNCCCGTAGCATCTCTCAGCGAGACTAGGCTTTGGTGAACCTTCTAGATTGGACCAACGAGACTACTTAAGCTGCGACAGGCCTCCGAGCTGACAGTTTTAGATTTTGGATGATTGGGCGACCTTCAGCTCCAGTTGTGCAAAAAAAAATAGAAGTGACGAGCAAGCAGAGCGTCGGTTGTGAGAATGACCAGCGAGAGCGAAGTCTGCGGACTGCGAGCATCGGTACAGTGAAGAGAGAAACTGGCGGGCTGGACTACTGAAGTGGATGCGTGAGTGTAAGACGTTTGAAATTATCATAATAGACCGTCTGAATATGTGAATATTATGACTGTGAATTAAGTGACTGTAACCATTATACATTGATAAGGACTTTAATTAAACNGCGTGAGTGTAAGACGTTTGAAATTATCATAATAGACCGTCTGAATATGTGAATATTATGACTGTGAATTAAGTGACTGTAACCATTATACATCGATAAGGACTTTAATTAAACTTTTAAATATACGTTCAACATTGCGCTCACTAAGAATAACAAGAGTGATAGTGGAGATAGATAGTTTAAAATTTAAATAATAGCCGTGTGAATATATTAAAAATAAAATTTTGTTATTTTTCTTTTATTAATACCTCCAGCCCTCGCGAATTATAAATCGCAACTCGGNACTTTTAAATATACGTTCAACATTGCGCTCACTAAGAATAACAAGAGTGATAGTGGAGATAGATAGTTTAAAATTTCAATAATAGCCGTGTGAATATATTAAAAATTAAATTTAGTTATTTTTCTTTTATTAATACCTCCAGCCCTCGCGAATTATAAATCGCAACTCGGGGTCTCGTAACAATATAAAAGCACTAAAAAGTGCCAGTTAAATGAGAAATTATTTCTCTCTTTTAAGTTTACATNGGGGTCTCGTAACAATATAAAAGCACTAAAAAGTGCCAGTTAAATGAGAAATTATTTCTCTCTTTTAAGTTTACATCTCAGAAAAATTCAGTAGCCGAAGGCAGTTAGGAAAAATTACATTCGTCCCTGCTTTCTAGACATCACGTTTCTCAACGTCCCTGGGACCTATATCAGTTCCACCCATTACTGGACGACTTTATAAAGAACTCTTAATCAGATCTCTGAAGAAAGAGGGAAGGTTTATGACTTAACTTCCAAACTAAATTGTAACAAACTTAAGAACTTTTAACCTCACCCCAGCATGACTGTAATAAGTTTGGAATTGGAGTTCGTGTAGTAACCTAAAACTACATTTCCATCAATCGAGCTAACATATATAGTTGGAATTAAAAACAATGTTAACTACATGGACGTAACCAAACAATCTCTGCGAGAATGGCACTTCTTAAATTCTTCTGTCACCTATACCGACTTATCACACACAAGTCTTTCATACTTACAAAATATAAAAAGCATAGCGTTGTGTAGAAAAAAGTTATTATTTTATATTTTTACTTAACGTTTTAGACCTTAAACATTTCATTTTCAGGTGATGAAAATATTTAAATTCCTTTATTCTATTGTTCTTGCATCATCGCCCGTGAAAGTCACAGTATCACTCTTTATGGAACTCGCAAATAAAATAAACGCAACAAAATACAGCAAATGTACAAAATAATTTGGAATATCNTATCACTCTTTATGGAACTCGCAAATAAAATAAACGCAACAAAATACAGCAAATGTACAAAATAATTTGGAATATTATGACTAATTAATTTTATATTTGTTTTAAATAATTTTCGTAGAAAATCTTCAGATAATCAGTAATCGAAATTATGCAAAAAAAAACCTTATTCAACGCTTTAAAAAAAATACCAACACTTTTCTCAGAGTTACGGTAAAATATTAATTGAGTTGTTGTCAATTTTTAAAAAATACTATTCATTAATTTAAACAATTCAGTTGTATTTTATTAATGGTGTATTACAAAATCCGTAAACTACAACTGCAATTAAGCCATGCGGTTGTGCAAGAACTACTGAATTTGANACAAAATCCGTAAACTACAACTGCAATTAAGCCATGCGGTTGTGCAAGAACTACTGAATTTGAACGTTTCCACTAACTGATAAAAGGTAGTGCATATTATGCATATATATTAAAAACAACTTTCTAAAAATCTAAAATAATTGATAACTTTTTGTACAGCATTCTTGACAGTGAGCATTTCTTATTTGCATCTCTGTTCTCCAATGCTGGAGTGACAATACCTCAACGAACCCTACACAATAGCCCCGACATGACGAAATCTGAGTAACAGCCAATGAGTGACGTCAGTACGACAAAANTATCACTCTTTATGGAACTCGCAAATAAAATAAACGCAACAAAATACAGCAAATGTACAAAATAATTTGGAATATCATGACTAATTAATTTTATATTTGTTTTAAATAATTTTCGTAGAAAATCTTCAAATAATCAGTAATCGAAATTATGCAAAAAAAAAACCTTATTCAACGCTTTAAAAAAAATGCCAACACTTTTCTCAGAGTTACGGTAAAATATTAATTGAGTTGTTGTCAATTTTTAAAAAATACTATTCATTAATTTAAACAATTCAGTTGTATTTTATTAATGGTGTATTCCAAAATCCGTAAACTACAACTACAATTAAGCCATGCGGTTGTGCAAGAACTACTGAATTTGAACGTTTCCACTAACTGACAAAGGTAGTGCATATTATGCATATATATTAAAAACAACTTTCTAAAAATCTAAAATAATTGATAACTTTTTGTACAGCATTCTTGACAGTGAGCATTTCTTATTTGCTTCTCTGTTCTCCAATGCTGGAGTGACAATACTTCAACGAACCCTACACAATAGCCCCGACATGACGAAATCTGAGTAACAGCCAATGAGTGACGTCAGTACGACAAAANTCAACGAACCCTACACAATAGCCCCGACATGACGAAATCTGAGTAACAGCCAATGAGTGACGTCAGTACGACAAAAATTACAGCCCATTCTATTTCTACTTTCCAGACGATGCCGCTGGTCGGCGGGTTTTCTCGGGTATCTCCCGTTTCCCCGGCCCTTTCATTCCGGCGCCGCTCCATAGACACCTCACTTCATTGGCTCTCAAGACCTGGATGATAAGAGCCACCCAAATGTCTTCACTCACTCACTATTTCTACTTTCCTTCGTGCGAAACTCGTCGTGGTGGGCAAAGACTGCAAATAAAACTATACAAAATAAGGTTTCCTGTATGTTTATTCCTACTGTGGTAAAAATTAGACTAAATTGGCCTCCAAGTCATGTATTCGTCACCTGGAATTTTGCATGCTGCAAACGTGATGGAAGTTGCCAGTCACAGGTGAGATTTTCTCCACCCACCGTAGCACTTCGCACTTGCTTCACCCAAGGGTCGCTTTTGTTGTCACCTTCAAAGGATGACAAGCATTTAAGGATCCTGCCTCGAAACCCAGCGCCCAGTGGGTGCTACCCGTCTCTCCTGGTAGGGATTTATTTTTTTATTTATATTTATTTATTANTCGAAACCCAGCGCCCAGTGGGTGCTACCCGTCTCTCCTGGTAGGGATTTATTTTTTTATTTATATTTATTTATTATTTATTTATTTCGGATTTATTTATTATTAATATCCAAGATAAGGGGCCACCAGAAGAACAGGGGCAGACGTGGTNTCGAAACCCAGCGCCCAGTGGGTGCTACCCGTCTCTCCTGGTAGGGATTTATTTTTTTATTTATATTTATTTATTTCGGATTTATTTATTATTAATATCCAAGATAAGGGGCCACCAGAAGAACAGGGGCAGACGTGGTNTATTTATTTATTTCGGATTTATTTATTATTAATATCCAAGATAAGGGGCCACCAGAAGAACAGGGGCAGACGTGGTATTGTTCATTCCACGTAAGTGGGGTAAATTTTGACAGTTCTAGAAAACTAGCGCGGCCACAATGTATTTTTCCGCCACAACTGTTCTGTCAGTGAAGAAAACAACGTTTGTAAACAAAATGTTTTGAGTCGAATGCACACCTGCATTTTACTCGTGTTTCCTGTCGTGGCAAGCACTGCAAGACTGACGTCAGCTAACTTACGTCCATTAATCAGTGTAAGATATAACAGCCAGGTTGCAATTTCTACATGTTTTTTTTTGTAATTGCCAATGAAGTTTTCTGGAGCTATGTATGTTTTATTTCGAGGGTAAAAAAGTATTTCATGAGACGCCATTGTTCTGCGCGCTCTTCTTACTAGAGAGAGTCAGTTTTAATCGCATGTTGTTTTTACGGAGCAGTGAAAAATTTTACGCGTACGGAAATTACATTAAAATTAATATAACTTCGAAAGTTTTAACTTTAATGAAATAACACGTTTTTCTATGGGCATCCTTGCACGATTACTTCACTAAAATCACTTTTATCTATCACTGATATGACATAATTTATTAGCAGAATCATTAAGTAAAATAAACACTTCACCCGTTTCCTGAAACCAACAAACTTAAACTTCGAAACGTAAATTACATTTGTGTCGCTTCATGGTGGATGCCGCTTGTAAAATGGCGGAACGAGTCGTTTTAAGAATCGGTAAACACGTGCCGATATTACTTTTCACTCAATAAAACGCAGTAAAACGATACCTATGCTTAATGAAAGCAAATACAAAAATAATTAATTAACGAAAGAGTATTCCGACAACACAAACAAGGTACTCGCCTAAAACTGACGAAAAAGAGCGCATGCACAATGGCGTCCGCCCGGCTGGAAACGTTTCACAGACGGTAGTGTCCATGGTTCGTCATAATTGCCAAACAGGTTTTTAAAACCAATTCACTAAAAGCCAAAAAAAAATACAAATATCTTTAAAAACGCAATTTAAACCGTAAATGGTGTAAGTATAATTAAAGTTTTAAACTACAAATTTTAGTTCTGAGTGCTATTTTCTCCCATAGTTATCATCAAAGTCGCCAATATGCCAACATACATCCCGCAGCAATTCAACAGCTGATACAATACTTTGCAAACGACAGTATTTACTGTTTACATTCTGTGTAGGTTGGTGACTTTGTCTGTCAAATTCAAAAAGGAATAAAACAAAATATATATTTTTTAGATTTATTTATTTTTGTACAAATTTTCAAAATTGAACTAAATAAGTGCCTAATACTTAATTCTGCAGCTCATAAGAATTGTTCATAGTTTTACAATGACATGCAGAATATTTCTTGAATATTTTTTTTGCGATTCGCGCGTATTTAAATTTTAACTTTTGCAATGAAATTTAAAGTAAAAATGCCCGGAATTAACCCTTTACCACGCATTGCCCAAGTGTCGTGTTTCAATGAAATTTTACAATGCTGCTAATGTTACGAGAATGAATAATTTAGTTAAAACCAAACGTTGTGTTCAAACAATTTTTTTTAATTTGTACGAATCAATATTTTAAGTTAACATTCACACATTTGCACAGCAAAGCATTGCGCACATAATTTTTAAATGTTTCTACTTATTTATCAAATTGTTGATACCGTATCACAAAATCATAATACATCCTCAAAATCTAAAAGAAAAAAATGGTTATTGCACATTTTTAACAGTGCATTTAATATTCGTGTTCAGATGCCATTAAATTTATGTGATTTCGAAAAAACTGACTGATATTATAAACAGCACTTAACTATTAGAGCCATTGTTAGATCTCTGATTCTGCTCGTGTCACAACAGTATCATCAGAGGTTTCGCGCTATTAACGTATTCGCGAGTACAAGCATAAGATGTAAAATTAATTCAGGCATGCAGTTTGAACCATGCTGCAGTGATGCCATCGAACGGCCTACCCTCGTTCCGAAAGGCTATATTCGCCACAGCTCGGGGCTACTGCAAACAACTCACTGCTTGCTTTCCATTACCTACACCAACCGCGTTAATGCGTTATGCATATTCCTTATCTCCGCGATGTCGCAGTTGTGGAAAAGGGGCGACTACAAGTGGCTATGCTGAATCGTTTAACAGATAATACCGTGTCCTATCGCTAAACGCTCTAATGCACTGCAGTTCTGCGAATTAACAGTGTAATTGCTGGGAAAGGTTACCAAACCACAGTGTGTTTGCTGCTCTTTCCTTTTGTACCCATTTATACGTTCTAACAGCACGTCGAACAACAGCGTAAAAGCCTGAAGTATGATGTTTTATTATTTAATGTTCACATACACGTTATATTTTCAGTATGCGAATTAATTTTGTTGGCTTATGTTGTCATTACTTTTAAATTATGTACAAATAACACAACATTTAATTTTAAAAATCAATAGGTATCCGCATTTTTACACCTGCCAAATAACACACATTAAAATGTTAGTAATAAATTATTTAACAACTCGGAAAATATAACTTCCCTGTAGAGAGTTGCAAGATCTGGGTGACTCTTAACAGCGAGGTCTTGAGGGCTGATGAGGATAAAATGAGGTGAGAATAGAGCAGCGCCGGAATGAAAGGGCGGGGAAACGGGAGATATCCGAGAAAATCTGCCGACCAGCGGCACATGAGAAAATCCAGGAGTGACCCGGCCGGGAATTGAATCCGGTTCGCCTTGTGGGAGCGAGCAGACTAACCACTCAGCCACCGCGGCCCCGTCCTGTAGAGACAAAACGTCAATAATCATTATGAAACAAAAATTATAACTCGGTAAAACCTTTTGCTTAAGAATTGTGATTTTTTTTTTAGTGGGCTGTTTCTTGTAGTTTCTTTTCTTTGAGAAATCATACACGAAATGTTACAGCTGTTTCAATAAGATGAGCGCACACATCATTTTGCGACTGTCATTACATGAAATAATTATATTTTCCTTGAGTTACAACTTGATAACTCAGCACATACCTAGTAAATTAATCAAATGAGTGTCGACAGAAAGGGAAAATGTAATACCTTAAAACGAAAAGAATTTTTTTTCCCTTAATTTTTTATACTCGTCTTGGAGAGCGTCAGAGATACTTTCACAATAAATAACATTTATTTTTTATTTAATTCCTCAAGGGCCTTTTTAAAAAAATTATATTCCACGGGCGTCTTTCCCGTCTACCGGATACAATAAAGCTTCCTAATTGCCGAACACTGGCATTGTGAAAAGTGTTTTAAAAAGGAATGGCTGCCTATTCTCCTGGCGACTTCCTTTATTAAGTGTTCCCCCATCTCTTCTTCCAGGCGTTCCCCCATCGGCAATTTCGTTCCCCCTGAATAATGCAACCGTCCCACTGTTATTCGGCCCGTTCAGGAGCCATAATTCATATACCCCATTTCCTGGTAGCTATTAGTTTAGTGCCGCCCCCACCAACTCGCGAGTGGCAATATGTCCTCGACAGGAGGGGGTGCGAGACTATTACATGGTGTAGGGTTAAATATGCCTCAGGGGATGAAAGGAAAGGCGGGGAGGGGTAGGCCGCGTCTGGCGGTGCATCGTTCCCCCACCCCTCTCCTCCATCCCGCTTTACAAATCCACCCTCCCACCAGTCATCACTGTCGCGAGACTCGCACCGCGATCAGTCATCGCGTCAGGTCACGCTTCGGCGACGTCGACCTATCGATACCGTGACTGATGACCCGATAAATGCAAAGGAGAATCGACCTGTCGTTCTCGAGTGGAGTCTCGAGCCATACGAACCTAAACCGAAATGATATTTCGTCTAGTGCTTGTGTTCCTGTTATTTAAGTTCACGATTTCAACCGGTAATTTCAAAATTCTGCAATAAAAGAGACGTGTGATTTTTTTTTTTTTTTTTTTTACATTTAGTGTTCAGTGTGCATCTCTATTCAAATAATATTAACCATGATTAAATATGTCTCCGTTAGTCCATACTTGATGAGAGGAATTTTTTCCCCATTTTTTATTTTTTGTAAATGGCCAACAGTTTGCCTCAAAAGCCATTGGTTAGCAAAAGGTGTTATACACTATCAAGGCATTCATTTAATCGCTGTTTTTCATGCATTAAGCAAGTTTATAGAGCATGGAAGTGGGGTAATATAGCATTTTGAAGAATAATCATAAGCTACACTTGGGCCTCGCTTATATGGATTTTTTTTTTTTTTTTTTTTTTTCCCCTTTCAAACTGTTTGTTGGCAAAAAAAATTGTTTCTGGATTTTTAGAATATTTTAAGGTTTGTGACATGGTATCGATGATAATTTCATAAGAATACAGAATAATTTGAAAAAGAAAATGTATTCGAGTTTTTGCTAGCGTGCTGTAAATAATAAGAATTCTAACTTAAAATATTGATTCTTAAAAATTAAAATAAACACAATATTGGGTTTTATATAAAGTGTTATTAAAGTCATATGAGTGGCCTGTCGCAATTTATTTGATATTCGACAGTTGGTTCAATGGGGTAATGGTTTAACTTTTAGCTACATTGACTTTTAATCTTATACAAAAAGTTAAAAATGGAATACGAGTGAACCGCATAATAGATATGCCAGAAATATTATTCATAGCATTCTTATAACGTGAGAAATTATTTTGTGCTATAAATTATTTTGTGCTATAACCTTAGGTATTAATTCCAATTTGTTTTGTTCAATTTTGATATTTTTTTCGAAAAATTATGATAATGCAATTCTTGTAACTTTTTTCGTGTATTTTTAAGTTGTTTCCTCCATTGCCATGCTTTTAATTGACAATTTTTACATATCACAACGGGAAAGGATGTAATCTGCTAAAAATGTAAGAAATAAAGTTTGGCTCTTGAACGCCTGTAAAGACAAAACTTAACCTTTATNAGGATGTAATCTGCTAAAAATGTAAGAAATAAAGTTTGGCTCTTGAACGCCTGTAAAGACAAAACTTAACCTTTATAATTTTTGTAGAATTTATCACGATCTAACTTAAAATTTCGTAAAAGGAAAGTTGTGTTTTTATAAATGCTACATATAATATAGAGGCCTTTTGTGATGTCAAACCACCAATCAGTGTTGTGCCGTAGCACAAATAATGTTGACAAGTATGGTTTCAAGCTCTATATTGTCAGTAGAAGGTACATCAAAAACTCTGCAACGCACCTTGAGGGATCAAAAAATGCNATGGTTTCAAGCTCTATATTGTCAGTAGAAGGTACATCAAAAACTCTGCAACGCACCTTGAGGGATCAAAAAATGCATTGTATTATGCAAAGGAATTACAATCAAAATTCTCTCTCTTTCACAAAAACATAATAACTTGATCAAAAAACTTAATGAATTATATTTAGATTGAAAAATACAACTTGCAAACTACATAAATGGAAAAAAGTACTATATACCAATCTTTAAATGACTTTTAAAGCAATTATTATAAAAAGTTGACTAGATTACATTTCTTGGCCAATTATAAAGTAGGGCGTCTGTTTAAGCCAAGTAAAGCCTCCGTTTCTTAAAAAAAGAACATATTAAAATTACTATTAAAAAAGGTCATAATTTCGGCGGAGGCAGTCAAAGACCCATCAAAGCTCCAACCGAATAAAACTGTTGCAGACAAAACACATATTAAAACGTACTTGAAACAGTCAAACGCGAGAGTCGTAGACACCAATACTAATTAAAATGGATTAGTTCTTGGGCGGCGGACAAGACATTACACGACACGTTAAATCAAGGAGACACAGTAATACGACCGTTTTAGTTTAACCGAAACAGAATTTTGACGGGCAACTGAAACCACAATTTTGAAAAAACTAACATTACTGCTCACCCAAGACGAACACAACTATGCCACACAAATCACTTAAACATTAAAAAAAGAGCCCAACACACGCACACAAATTGCNCCCAAGACGAACACAACTATGCCACACAAATCACTTAAACATTAAAAAAAGAGCCCAACACACGCACACAAATTGCCCACGACTCACCTTTAACTACGCCCTAATGCTCGACGGCTCAGGAAACAAGGGTGCTAGCATATCAGTATAATTACGTCTGCTAAAGTGTACAAACATGTGTGAACTCTAGCCAACAGTTCGCTGAGCTGCAATATATTTCCATTTCCTCATTACGAATGTGTCAACGANAACATGTGTGAACTCTAGCCAACAGTTCGCTGAGCTGCAATATATTTCCATTTCCTCATTACGAATGTGTCAACGACGACATTGTCATCATAAGCGACATGGCGATGCGGTAGCAGCAACAAGAAAATAAGGGAAGCGATGGCGCGGCGACAGGTACACGGTGTTACGATGACGTGGCGACAGCGACACGACAATCCACACTGTATGTCGCTGATTATGAGCGACATAAGTTCCGGCAATACGCCGCCACTGTTTGCACAGTTGGTCGATGTGTCGCGAACTACAGCCTTCAGCGGCTCTGACTACTAAACCAACAGCCGCGAACTTCAAACGAGGAATCAATGTTAAACGAAATTCCTTCTCATTGCGTCAATTTTAAAGATAACCATTTCAACGAAAAGTATCCTGACGGGACCTTTTCAGAGAATATTGCTATATAAAATCATTTTTATAAAACATTATTTATTCACCTATTTTTTGTTACCTGTAAATTTAATTACTACATTTTAGAAAAAAAATGTATTAAACTGAAAAATTGACAATATATCTTAACATAGCAACATTCCTTAAGAAATTTCACATATAATACATTTTGTTTGAAATAGTTATCCTTAAAATTGACGCAATGAGAAGGAATTTCGTTTAACATTGATTCCTCGTTTGAAGTTCGCGGCTGCCGGCTTGGTAGGCAGGGCCGATAAGAGCACTGTGAAATGTAAATAGGAAATTCCGTGTTAAGAAAATTNGCGGCTGCCGGCTTGGTAGGCAGGGCCGATAAGAGCACTGTGAAATGTAAATAGGAAATTCCGTGTTAAGAAAATGTTGTCCCAGTGCGTAAATTTTAAAGATAGGCGTTTCTAAAAAAATGTATTCTTCGTGAATTTTTTAGAAGTTTTCTACAGCGGAGATGTTTCCACGCCATGTATAGCCTTAATGCAAAGAATTTTTAAAATTCATGTTTTACAAAAACAGTACATACTGCCTATCTATATTGAAAATATATATGCTCGTAGGGATCTTTTCCTATTTAAATTTTGCAACTGCCAGCCTGTAGGCCTTAAATAGTGGAACATACGAAGAGTTCCGCGAACTCAGAACGCGGTCGTAAAAGTTCATTCTAAAAGNGCGGCTGCCGGCTTGGTAGGCAGGGCCGATAAGAGCACTGTGAAATGTAAATAGGAAATTCCGTGTTAAGAAAATTTTGTCCCAGTGCGTAAATTTTAAAGATAGGCGTTTCTAAAAAAATGTATTCTTCGTGAATTTTTTAGAAGTTCCATACAGCGGAGATGTTTCCATGCCATGTATAGCCTTAATGCAAAGAATTTTTAAAATTCATGTTTTACAAAAACAGTACATACTGCCTATCTATATTGAAAATATATATGCTCGTAGGGATCTTTTCCTATTTAAATTTTGCAACTGCCAGTCTGTAGGCCTTAAATAGTGGAACATACGAAGAGTTCCGCGAACTCAGAACGCGGTCGTAAAAGTTCATTCTAAAAGNCTGTAGGCCTTAAATAGTGGAACATACGAAGAGTTCCGCGAACTCAGAACGCGGTCGTAAAAGTTCATTCTAAAAGTTCGAAATTACCACGGAGATGTAAAATGAGTTTCGTAATGTTTGTATGCGATTTTCACAGGAATACAGTGACATGCGCTATCTCAGAGCACGCATATAATCATGCAGAGAAAATGCGTGTACGTAAAAATTAATTGCATTTAATTTTGATATACACAAATATATATAGTGAGTCTGAAAATCACCGACAAGCGTTATCTGCGTATTCCAAACGAAGAAATAAGTCCAACACATATAATGCCACACGTGGTCAACGATGCTTCAAAAGGGTGGTACGCTACCTTGAAGAAGGAGGTGAACCACGTGTTTATTGTAAATATTACATGAAGTTTTTGAAATGGAGCAATGACATCCAGAATAACGACGATGTAACATGTGCATTGAAGTTGATTATGGGCAATACGAACAACTGCTTTAAGGAATCATACTTTATGTGTGATGAGTGTCGCTTGTCTGCCAGCTGCAGTAACGCAATGGTTTCCACCTTTATGCATGAATTGCCAGCAAACGGAGGTGTTTAGACTGATAACGCAAGTCAACCTTTTTCATTAATTTCAATGTGCCCATTTATAATCCGTCATTGGAAAACCAAGTAGGCATCGGCTTAACACACATCTATGCGACAACAGGGTTGTAATCCTTATTTTCTCTCTACATATGACATCGTTTTATGGCAGTAGCTGGTTTTTCAGTGATTACAGATATTCGTTCAACTACAAATTATCCTGTATGCCATGGCTCCATTTCAAAAACGCTCTGTAATACTTGCAATAAACCTGTGTTTCAGCTCCAACTGCAAGGGTGACCACCGCCCTTACGAAGCATCGGCGACCATATGTCGCATTATGTGTTCGACTTATTTCTTCATAAGGAATTTGCAGGCAGAGATTGTCAGTGTTTCCCAGTCTCATCTGTATACTCAAGGCAGGGCTGTAATTCAGTTCCAAAAGTTTTCACTAGGTAAAAATTATACAAAATATATTAACATATTTCCTTCTAGGATTACAATACAGTGAGGAAAATGTCGATTCACAGTAAAATTAACTTCGACCACGTTACGTAAACTTTTCATTGTCGGTTATGTTCAGGTGCAGGCCGAACATTGAAGAAATACGTACAGTTCAAGTTCGTCTAATATGTTTACACAACTTCAACTTAACATGACGTATAGAGAAGTATATTCCTCTATTCCAATGTTTCAAAAGTTATTTTGTTTTCTGTGGCCTAAAACACAAAATATTAATCATTTAAAAAAACATGCAAAAAATGTGTCGCTGAAAAAATGTTTCAGATACTGAAAACTTAAGTGCTTAACCACATCTGCTGGAAATTGAATATGGTTTCATAAATATCTAAAACAATATTTATCCTAAAGGCATTCCCGTGTTTGGCACTAGACCTTTGTAAAAGGGCCATCCACTACAAAATTAAATAACTTGAGAACACTATTTCTGGCGTATATCCAAATGGATTCCGAATTTGAACCAGTGGTTTTGACAGCTAGGTGCTATTGAAAAGAAAATCCAATATTTTTTCCCACTCGTGACTGCCGAAAAGGTACCGTTCATCAGTATTCACCACACCAAGTGTAGAGAGCCCAATTCGATTATGTTACAGTTTTATACAAACTCGCTGAATTGAATTAACAGACTTCACGGTAAATACGATTGTCAGAACATTCTGTGTAGCTTTCAGAAGTCCGAAGTGACATTAGATGCCTTACCCATGTCAAAATTTTCAGAGGCAAACCATATTTCATAACTAGAGACCGGTAAAATACGTGTTTGTTTTTTTNCTTACCCATGTCAAAATTTTCAGAGGCAAACCATATTTCATAACTAGAGACCGGTAAAATACGTGTTTGTTTTTTTTACGTGAAAGACTATACTACTGTATACTGTTCTATACACAGCAGAGAAAAGGCCGTGAGTTACTTGGCAGNTTTTTTTACGTGAAAGACTATACTACTGTATACTGTTCTATACACAGCAGAGAAAAGGCCGTGAGTTACTTGGCAGTTGCCCTCCATACAAAGACATTTGCCAGTTTGATCGCGTAACAGGTAATTAGCCACAACCATATACTAAAGATGAGGTGGACTCGCTGGCTGTGCACAGCCAGTCTCCGTGTCCCAGCTTTGAAGTGCTTTTCTGTCAACATGACTAGCAAAAACGGCGTGGAATGTATTTGAGGTTACCATACTGTTTAGTAAACACGTGTTTTGAGATGTTTTCATAATTCCTCTAACCGATTTGTTAAGCAGTTTGATTAAATTCAAATTAGCAAAAGTATTATTACATTCATATGACAGTGATTTTCATTTTAAAAATAACATGTAAACCAACAAGTTCATAATTGTTGACCATGTGACACTGATCATTGTATTGCTTTGGGATAGGCCAATGTTTGGTACATACGCAGAATAATAAGAATCGGTCTACCTCATCTTTAATCTATTGTCACTACGCCGTTAAATTTTTGTTTTGGCTTGAGAGTCCTTCCGAGTGTACTAAAAAAATTGTCAGCCAATAGCATTAGTCACATGAGCATACAAAATCTTGGAGTCGAGTTGAGAGATTTGGGCAGCTCTTAACAATGAGGTCTTGAGAGCCGACTAAGGTTAATTGAGGTAAGAATGTAGCAGTACTTGAATAAAAGAGCGAGAGAAAATCCACGAGAAAAAATCCGTCGACCAGCGGCATCGTCCGGCACGATTCCCAAATGCGAAAATCCGGGAGTGACCCGGCAGTGGATTGAATCCAGTTCGCCTTGGTGGAAGGCAAGCAGTTTAACCTCTCAGCCACCGCGGCCCCAAAAACCTTGGAGCTTAGTCTGTTGCTAGAGAGCAACGCGCATTTTTTATTTCCTCATTCATAACGCTAAAAGTAATTTTTTTCTCGCGAAAATGTTGGGGTGCTTGTTGGGCTTCAACGTACCGTGCACAGTTCTACTCCAGAGTTGATAAGGACACAGAGCAAAAACACAGTGTGTGTCTGCTTTGATGTGGGCGTACCCACGCCCTGATTGGCTGCGTGACTCGCGAGCCTCGCGTCTGATAAGCTGCTGCGTACCGCGAATGGTTTCCTACTGACTGGGCTGCTGGCTGCCGCGTGAGTTACCATTCGCTGATTGGCGAACGAAGCGTCGTTCCAACATGTTGCTGGCGTGTGCGGCGGGAGTTTGCGGCATAAGCAATCGTTTCGTCTCTCTATTTCTAAGCACTGTGTGGTTCTGCAACTTGCAATTCGTGAGTTGCCTCCGTCCGTCTTCATTTGTCGGACAGGCTGACTCGACAGCTTTGTATACGCACCAGGCGCTGCAATTTGATATTTTGCTGGTTACATCATGATGAGCACTTAATCCTGTGTACTACGTTGTACATCATTCATTAGTCATTTTATACATGTGCATCACTGTTTAACAGTCCGGCAAGGCATGGCAGGAAACGAGTGGCCCCTTCATATAAGTAACAAGAAAGTACAATTGTTTAAATTATATTCTAGGAACGCATGAACTCACACAATTCTCCTGTCTATGTATTTTGTCTACTCTGCTACTGTCGATATGAGATTTGCCCGTGGACAGTTACACCGCGTCAAAAAATGCATTAAATTTTATAGTTTATTCGCGGTGTCTTCCCTTTTTGAATCCAACCTTTGAAAAATCACCCAATGTCAGACGTGTTTGGTAATTTCTAAAATATGTCATCTCTCACAATCGTTTTATACTTCTGTTAGCTCACAAGTATCTTATTTTTGGTTAAATGTAACTTTTAATTATATTTTACATATTTATTATAATTTTTCGTTTATAATTGAGACAAATGAAGCCAAAGAGATAATAGGTGTGTTCGTAATGCCTAATAACAAATAGGAATCAGACAACAAATTATTTAAATAATTGCGCACGAATACTATGTGTTGTCTATTTGGTGTAATTTTCTAGACTTATTTAATGTTGGTTTACATGCGGTGGATAAGTAGCGTGTAAGTATAGTTAAAGCAAGGCTTAGAAAAATGTTAGAAGCAACCGTGAATTGACTATAAACCTGAATCAATTAGATCAGTCAGCGNGCCAAAGAGATAATAGGTGTGTTCGTAATGCCTAATAACAAATAGGAATCAGACAACAAATTATTTAAATAATTGCTCACGAATACTATGTGTTGTCTATTTGGTGTAATTTTCTAGACTTTTTAATTTTGGTTTACATGCGGTGGATAAGTAGCGTGTAAGTATAGTTAAAGCAAGGCTTAGAAATGTTAGAAGCAACCGTGAATTGACTATAAACCTGAATCAATTAGATCAGTCAGTGAAACGCTAGTGACCGAAAGTCATTGAAGAGACTGTTGCACACTGGCCAATCAGGCGAACAAGCGGGGAATCAGAAGGCGCGCATGTATCTCGCAAAAATATTCCGTGACCCTACGTACTTTAGTGACGCTACACTTTCGTAATCGGATGATTTATAACTATCACGTCTCTTGCTGGTCTGCCCGAATCACAGGCGCCATTGCCGGGGCAAGTTAATTGTCACTAGTGCAGTCAAGTAAGATATGTATTATTTACGTGAAAACACTGTGCCAATAACAAATCAAAGTTATAACTGTTCGTGTAAGACTTTTGCAAGCACTTAATATTAAAAATTAATGTGCGCGTTAAAGGGTTAACTGAAATTTGGAATTTCTTATTTACGTGCGATTTTCTAACAGCGACTGGCATTTGTGCCAAGAAAAGTTCCCGAAAGCAACTATGATGTATTTCTCAATATTCCATCTATTTAATATCGTAGATACAATGAAGTTGTATTAAACGAATAAAATACGAAATAATCATACTCATTTCGTATTGAACACAACAATTCTTCTCTAACTAACTTCCCACTCGTATACAACCCTGATTAGTCTCCTCGCAAACCCGGAACACAAATTTGTATGGAACAGGGAACGAGATTAATCTAGAAACGTCTCGTGCACCACATAACACACAACCTATCATAATTTTAGCGTCAGTCTCATTCTGGCTGGCGCGCCTTTGAACTTGAATGCGGCAACCCGCAAAGTACTGCTGCTTTGCTAGTAAAAGGCGCATGCACCTTCCAGGAAAAATATCCAGTTCGCTGATGCTCAGAGCAGAATTATTTACCATGAATACTGTCAAACTTGCTGCAAATGAAAAAACAAATCTTCAGATGACATAAAACTACAGTATATTCCATTCATGGCTACCTCCAACTTTTCTGAAACATTCTAAAGTTCTACTTTTAAGACATCGTCCACTTCGTGAAAGAAAAGTTTAACTGAATGTAGAAAATTTTACCAAAGGGTCAGCGCACCGCATCTGTGTGTACTCAGTTTAATGATATCGTGCATGCGAAATTTGTCTTACTATGCATTATTAACTCCCTTATTTACAAATTATTTTAATTTGTATTAATATACAAAAAAATTTAATGAACATGCAAAATATTATTAAAAGGTTAATTTTTTTAATTATACGTATATAAACTTCCATATCAAAAGAAGTATGAAACTCTTATTTTACGTGGCATATTTAAGAAGCAACCAAACGCGTCATACATGGAGTGATTTTTTTTAAGATTTTATTTTAAAAAGTGTGACTATACCACGAATAGACTATACCCCATAATCCTCATGTGAACCCGTGTAGCCAGATGTCAATGTGTGGGAGAAAATTCCNTACCACGAATAGACTATACCCCATAATCCTCATGTGAACCCGTGTAGCCAGATGTCAATGTGTGGGAGAAAATTCCGCTACAAGTTTAGCCCTTCCATACCCATTGTAGATAATTGTTTATATGTTGCATAGGAAGGTTATTTCTGGCCAGTACTGTACACTGGCTCAGTTCCCAATGATTTTCACTGGAGTAACTGATTGGTAAACTGTGCTGCAGCTCTACGTTATGACTGGTCCAAATTATTGATCACCAAACACAAACTTACAACCTATTGGCTGCGATAACTTAACAAGTTCTTTGTCATCTTAGCCCGTTCAATCATCGTGTCCACGATCTTTGACATGTTGCACATAAAGAATATTTATGAAAGGTGCTGTACATAGCAAGGCATCAGTGCCCCGTCTTCCTGGTGTCTAACCTAATTGGGAGAATTCTGTACACCTTTTCNTGCTGTACATAGCAAGGCATCAGTGCCCCGTCTTCCTGGTGTCTAACCTAATTGGGAGAATTCTGTACACCTTTTCGACATGAATGGTTAATTCCAACAGCACTGTGCACGCAGCCCGTTGTCCACTGGTTCCGAGACAAGTTCTGAACAAAGTACAGAGCAGACCAACAAAATTACGTGATTGCAACACTTNCGTTGTCCACTGGTTCCGAGACAAGTTCTGAACAAAGTACAGAGCAGACCAACAAAATTACGTGATTGCAACACTTGAACTCGGAAATTAATGGGTAACCGAACGGGTTAAGTACATCACGCATCAGAAAGCTGCTTATTTTCAACACCAGAAACCGTAAATTAATGTTAGTNAACCGAACGGGTTAAGTACATCACGCATCAGAAAGCTGCTTATTTTCAACACCAGAAACCGTAAATTAATGTTAGGATGAAAGGGTTGAGGTGGGGCGACCACAAGTCACCAGTACTGTTGGACCGCGCCTGGGGAGTCACAGCGGATGAATCACTTCTAATGGAGATGGGAGGACAGTAATAAGTAACAAACACNAACCGAACGGGTTAAGTACATCACGCATCAGAAAGCTGCTTATTTTCAACACCAGAAACCGTAAATTAATGTTAGTATGAAAGGGTTGAGGTGGGGCGACCACAAGTCACCAGTTTTGGTGGACCGCGCCTGGGGAGTCACAGCGGATGAATCACTTCTAATGGAGATGGGAGGACAGTAATAAGTAACAAACACNTGGACCGCGCCTGGGGAGTCACAGCGGATGAATCACTTCTAATGGAGATGGGAGGACAGTAATAAGTAACAAACACCCCGCGAAGAGGAGCCGGTGGCAAAGAGAGATAAAAACTTGCCCCCTATCCTCACATTCCACGTGCCATTTTTCCCCCAGTTAACTTCGTTCCCCTTTCGGGGGCAGGAAGTGAAGAAGGTCACCCAACGGTCAAAATAATGGGGCTGGCAGGGGGCGGGGGAGTCATTATATCATGTCCAGGCCGGCGAGCCGACGAGGGGTGGTGCAAACACACCCGGAGATGTAATTTGAGCCGGGGGGTGCACCCTCACCCCTTGAACTGAGGGGGTGTGTTTTACTGTGGCGACCGCGAGCAGGACAGACCATCCCCGGACCACCTTCTCCATCACAGCGATGGCCATGGTGCACCGTTGTTGGCGGGGGAGTTAGTGAGGGCCCGGCCTCAGGGGGCGAGAAGTGAAATGGGGCATTTACGAAAGAGAGGGTGAGAGAGAAAGTAAAAGATTCAAAGAAGCGAGAAAGCAAAGAGCGCAACGGTGTGGCAATAAGGGTGGAAGGAGCAGTAAATACGATGACAGCTCCGCGAGGGGAACGCGAAAGCCCGAGCGCACGCACAGACGGAAAATTTCTTGCTACCCAACTCCTCGACGACGTCTTTTTTTTATTACAGCCCCCAGGACGTCTTGGAGAGGGTGGCGGGCTCGCCGAGGTGGTGAAATACGGGGTTGGTTTCTCCTACCCCGCGCCAAGCCCACGAGATAAACGCGGCGTGGATTCTCCCGTCTTGCGCGCTCGGCAATCCGCGCCCAACGCCGCGTGAAAACATAAACACTCGGTTTGCGCAGAAGGCGATTTCACCATCGCCTTCTGCTGCCGACACCACAGATGTCTTCGGCGAGGCCTGCAGAGGAGATGTCTTGGAGTAGAGCAGTAGATCCACCCTCTCATCGAGCGCGGTGTTGAACACTGAGTGAGTGAAGAGAGCCGTTTAGTGTGAAGCGAGGTGCGTATGGAGCAGCGCCGGAATGCAAGGGTGGGGGAAACGGGATATCCCCGAGAAAACCCGCTGACCATCGGCATCTTCCGGCATGATTCCCACAAAGTGAAACATCCGTGAGCGACCCCACCGGGAATCGAACCTGGGTTGCCTTGGAGGGAGGGGAGTAGTCTGACCACTACACCACCGCGGCCTGTAGCACTCCTAGTGTTAAGTTAAATAACTGCATTACTGGATGTTTCGACGTTTCTTCGTTTATTAGTCAACGAAAGAGACAAGAAAATTACAAGTGCTTTATCTTTGAAAATTAAAAAATTGTTTTATTTAATTGTTCTTTTGTCTAAAGCAAAAACTTCCAATTAGAAAAATAATTTTACAAAGTTACGAATCAAATATTATTCCCATCACGAAGTAGATGTGTAAAATCAAGCAATATTACGCACTTGTGATTCATCGGTAAGTTTTCCCTCTTCTTAATTCGTTTGAATCGCATAATTCGTATTACAAAATGCTAGAAATAAAACATGGAAATTAAACAGATGCTTTTGCGGGGATGTTTGGGGATTAAGCGTGCTTCTCTATCGCAATAATTTTAGGACTTAATCCCCTAAATATTCAGGGCATAACCTGGTCGCGTGNGATTAAGCGTGCTTCTCTATCGCAATAATTTTAGGACTTAATCCCCTAAATATTCAGGGCATAACCTGGTCGCGTGATCGATTTAAGAACATAAATTGTGTTCTCGTAGCGGTTTAGAACACGGCTGTAGAGGAAGAATTGGGTAGAGTACCCATTCTTGTTGCGTGATAACCACTCTTCGTATTCCAACATCGGACTGAAGTGTGATTTAGATGATATAGGTTGCAAAATATATGGCACAGATTAAATAAATGCACAGAGGCGAAACATCGCGATGGTTCTTTTGATGTAGGCATACTCGTTCTCTGATTGGTTGTACGAGGCTCTGGGAATGGGCCTTGCGTCTGATTGGCTACCGCATGCTGCGGAACNTACTCGTTCTCTGATTGGTTGTACGAGGCTCTGGGAATGGGCCTTGCGTCTGATTGGCTACCGCATGCTGCGGAACGTACCCTGTCGACTGGGCTACTGTCTGGCAAGTAAGTTACCAAGCGCTGATTGGATAACGGCGTGCCGACATGTTGCTGGCCAGTGATGTCATTTTGGTGACTTCTGCGGCTGGAGTTGGCGGAATAAGCCGCTCTTTCACCTCTGCATTCGTATTTACTCTGTAGCCATGCTATGTCATTACTTGGGGTTGAATGAGAATCTCAGATAGTATATGAACTTTTCTAGAATGGTTTGGAATGATAAGATAGAACTGCCTTCCTACGGGAAAGAACGAATTTTAAGCTAGGAGTTAATAGACAGCTCGACTTTGATCAATTTTTTCCCGGGGAAGCCGATGGCCTACTAAAATCTTCAGTATCCATAGATGAATGGCCTATGAATAAAGTAGTGCTCCCAGTAGACCCCTTCGGGGATTGGCTCTGGAAGGATGCGGTGCGGCCCAACTTCTGCGGGGAAACATTAATTTTCTGTCTGTCAATATCACTATCACAACGTAGGTAAAATTTGAGGGGTTTAGAACTATAATTTTGGTTTTAGACGTTTGTACACTTCCTCTAACCCTTTCATTCCCATTGTAGGCAATTTTCTGCACATTGCGGAGGAAAGCTATATTTGACCAGCGCTGTACTCTGTGAGGCTCGGTGGCCAATGATCTTCCCTGTGGATAACTGATTCGTAGACCTTGCTACTGATCTAGGTAATGATTGGTTCACGTCACTGATCACTTAAAACAAAGTCTACAGCTGTGTGGTGGTTATAGCTATACAAGTTCTCTATCATCTTACGCACAGCATGAATCAAAATATTACTTATTTGCGTCACCTGAAACCAGAAATTAATATGATAATAAAGGGCTAACCTAGTTTTGGTGCAACTAGAATATACTGAAGTTGAACATATTAGTTTATTCGTATAAAAGGTGAGAGTGTTTAAGATTCAAATGTAAACCAACACACCCATCACAGTTGACCATGTGACTTTGACAGTAGTTTTGGCCATTGGGGCCTCAATGTATATGTATATGCGCAGATGTATGTAAGGTATATGCGCAGATGAATAAATTAAGGTCTGCCTCATATCTACTCGNTGTATATGTATATGCGCAGATGTATGTAAGGTATATGCGCAGATGAATAAATTAAGGTCTGCCTCATATCTACTCGGTTGTGCTGAAAGGATCTGTATATGCGCGGTTGGTTTCGACGTGAAATGATTCCGTGGCAAACTCGAACCCCGAATATGCTGTCGTCCTCCGTTCCTCGCAACTCAAGGATTCGTAGAACTTTTTTGGGCAATTAGTTTTTTACGTCTGCTTCGTTTCTAGAACCCGCAGATTTTAAAAACTTCAGCTTAATGCATGAGCGCTAACTGGCGATGTAGGGGGCGTAGCTCAAAAGCTTAATTTGTACCCTTCCAGTTCCAGTAAGTATATATTCAAGTGTTCAAAATAAGAAATGTTTGAATCTGTACTGTTCTGCCAAATTACTTGTTTTCGGCTGTGTCCCCAACAGGTGCACTACAGTCGTTGACAGAAACCCACGTTCTTACTCCGGTTACATATTCGTTACAAACGAATCAGTGAATACGTAAGCACACACAAGAATACTCTTTAAAATAAAAACAAATTATGTCCCATTTTCTTTTGCTAATACGTAAATTGTGTAAAAAAAACAAGAAATACTTAATTCGGAGGCTAAAAATTTAAACGTTACTCTCGCTCATCAACGCCAAATGTTAATAGCGTTACTTTGAACAGCCTAAATGATTGATTTATGAATTTGTTTTGGTAACATGAATAAGTACAAAAATCTACATAANCGTTACTTTGAACAGCCTAAATGATTGATTTATGAATTTGTTTTGGTAACATGAATAAGTACAAAAATCTACATAAAACGAAACAATGAACAGTAGAATATATATCAATACGTCAGCCAGTGGTGGCTCTTCCAGTGAACAAGTTCGCCACACAAACTAAACAAGGAACGATTCTGAAACACATAAAGGTATAATAAATAATGAGAAGAATGTTAACAAAATCCCTGTAACTGATACGTAGAGACGTCGGTTATCCTCTGGGCCCGACTAACAGCACCAAGAGAACACCCACTCCATCATATCAGTAACACTGTCCCCCTCCATCACTCCCAGGATAAAAGAGAACGGGAAATAGATAACAGGGTGGAAAGCTACCATCTGCATACCCGAATTAATTATTATGGAAAACCCTATTGGTTTTATATATATATATTTTTTTTTTGTAGACTTGGGATAACCTCCCCATATATTTCTCTGTAACCCACCTTTCGATGTTAATACAACATTTGGCTTGAAAACATGCACATTTAGCACATAAAACGTGCATTTAATATAAAAAACATGTGTGCGTTTTACCCTAATTACTTTAAAAGATGAATACATTCAATATATTTTATATTTCCTTTTATTACAATAAATGGTGGTTTAAATGGCCAAAAATTTANAAAAGATGAATACATTCAATATATTTTATATTTCCTTTTATTACAATAAATGGTGGTTTAAATGGCCAAAAATTTATTTTCCTCAAATTTGAATATTATCAAACACACTACAAACTAGCAAAGATTTACGTTAAAATATTTTCCCAGTATTTCATTAACATCTTTGAAAATTCCTCAACAAGTTAAGTACGTTTTTAATAATTTAAAATACTTAACTTAGGTTNAAAAGATGAATACATTCAATATATTTTATATTTCCTTTTATTACAATAAATGGTGGTTTAAATGGCCAAAAATTTCTTTTCCTCAAATTTGAATATTATAAAACACACTACAAACTAGCAAAGATTTACGTTAAAATATTTTCCCAATATTTCATTAACATCTTTGAAAATTCCTCAACAAGTTAAGTACGTTTTTAATAATTTAAAATACTTAACTTAGGTTNTATTTCATTAACATCTTTGAAAATTCCTCAACAAGTTAAGTACGTTTTTAATAATTTAAAATACTTAACTTAGGTTTCGTTAAACTAGGTAAGGTTCACTGTCGTAGAACTTAATTAATGTGACACCGTCACATTCCTAATTGACAGTATACAAAAGTAATAATAAAATATCGATAAACAAAGCCTCAAGGTTAGTAATAAATATTTATCAACATAATATTATGTTACGTAAGAGAACATGAAATAATAGTAAACAATAACAACGCTAAAAGAAACCAACAGTGAGATTGCAAGAACAGACGTGTGAGTGTACAACAAGGTTCTACAGCACCTGGAAACCATACGTGTTACAGTGAACATGCTTGATACAGCACTGACTCCCCCCTCCCTGATCCTTGAGGCCCATCTGAGGGGCTCAACCTGCGCCAGCCGGCCCATCGGTCGCGATCCATCAACGTCAGCTGACGTGATTTGCGGGATCGTCTGTCACTAGCAAGCCGACGATCACTTTGTTCGCACCTGCCTCAGAGTATAGGGATCCCTTCAGGGGGGCGGAGGAGAGATACATCGCTTTCACGTGAACCGGTGGTGATACACGACCCCCCCCCTACCCCCGGGCGGTTGCATGCACAGTCAAACAGTAAAATATTTCTCTACTTGTTGGAAATAATTATTTGGAAACTAGTTAGCAAAGAGTTTCTTGTAAATCTACAGATAAAATATTGTATAGTTAAAAAACACATTATTTTATAAGAACCTACATACATTTATATATAAAGTCTATTAGCGGTTTCTTCATACCTTTTTATCTTAAAAGAGCCTTATTTTTAGTTCAATTTAAATTTCACTTATATTTTATCTATATATTGTAATATTTCATTTATACTTAATATAAACAAGAACAGTGAGAAAAAAATGTGTGTTAGTAATGCCTAGTAAGAAATATTTATTTTGGAAAATATTATTAAACTGAGTACGCACAAATGCGGTGCGTTGTCCCTCTGGTGTAATATTCTGGACTCAGTTAAACTTTGTTTGCTTGAGGCGGAGGAATATCCTGGAAGTAGAACATTGGCAAGGCTTCAGAAAATTGTAAAGTAACCGTGAATGGACTATAATAACACGATTGTTAAAAATGTGGTCTCTNATTGGCAAGGCTTCAGAAAATTGTAAAGTAACCGTGAATGGACTATAATAACACGATTGTTAAAAATGTGGTCTCTTTCGATCGGATGTACGACTACGCTGCGACCGTGAACTTGAGTTGGAACAGCGCGTGTCCGAGGCGCGGGTGGGGGTCCGCGGCGACTGGCGACTATTTTGGGCATGGGGGAACATTTCTGGCATTATATCTTACTACTCTGATGTTCTAGCACACTGATGTTCGTGCCACGCGAGATATCTGGTCTAGATGTGTCGATTTTAGCAACAGGATCCAAGTATCCATTGCGTTGCTTTCGTTTCATTCCCACATCCCAAAGAAAATATCACCCGCTAACGCACACGTATTCATATAAATCCCATAGCCGTGTCCGCGACATAGCTACACCCCGACTTTTTCGCAGTGTTCGGACGTTGAAAAGTTTAAATTTTATCATATTCCATATTTTTCTATGTGATATGAAATAACAGTCGAAAGAAGTATGACAACCGAAGGATGAAGTGAGCCATAGTGGTTATTAGGGACTGGAAAATTTCGTGCATTCATTTTACGACAAGCTAAGACTTCAAACAAATGTACATTTATGTTGCGTTTGCAATTGGATCAAAGTTTATTAGTAAGGACCTGCAAAATTTGCGGTATCATTTGGCATCAGACTAAACTTCACAATACTGTATATATTGGAGCCGACGTCGTTTCTCTATTGGCTGCTTCATAGTTGTGAAGTAACTCCCTTCCTGACTGAACGGCACGTGTTTTTTGCACACAATTGTGAAGTGTTAACGTATTGGCGGAGAGTTACCCACGGCTTGTCAATTAAAGTATGGTCCAATGACAAACGTATTGCAAAGGTCAAAAAGTTTAAAGTTTAACGCGTCCCCAAATAATAACGGGAATTTTGCACTCTATATTTATTAGACACGTCAAGCTGAACTCAGAGTCAATAAAAGACCTGCAAAGAGGCAAGACCCGAACCCCGGGCCACCTGGTCGGAGGTAACTGGCTACACACTGGGGCAACAGCCAATGAACAAAAATCTGAAGCTCGAAAATACATAGTCCTNTGGTCGGAGGTAACTGGCTACACACTGGGGCAACAGCCAATGAACAAAAATCTGAAGCTCGAAAATACATAGTCCAGTGGATTCTATCCTACAGGTTGTTTAAAACGCAAAATTTTTCTGTCCGTAGTAATTATTTAATTTTGGCTATATCTCTTTTGGCACAACTCTCAAAATAAACAAAATTAACAATTTAATTCACACATTATTTTATGGTTTCCGGTAGAATATTTTTATGCGTGCTGTACTTAAGCTATCAAATAATTTGTTTCGTTATTTCAACCAATAATCTGTAAGCTTTGTGTTCTGTGATCAGTGATATGAACCAATCATAACGTAGAGCAGAAGCGCGGTTTGCGAATCAGTTACCCACAGGGAAGATCACTGAGCACGGAGCCTTACACAGTACAGTACCCGTCAAATATAAACTTCCTGTGCAACACGTAGACAATTGCCAACATTGCATATGAAAAAGTTGTGCTGCCCAGAATAATTGTTCATGTTGTAGAATATCATAATGGATATTTCTTGGAAAGTTGTCGTGAAGAACGGGATTTCGAGTACTGCGTGAAACATGTTTGTATCTGTATCTCCCGATTTACCTCCCACATAAAACTGGAAATTGAACAAAAACACCACGTTTACTTTAAGTTGTAGTGCATTGCACGATTATGATACAAGCATCATTTTATTGCCATTTTTTGAGAATGCATAAATCTGGACTATGACTTGTAGCTGACTTTAATATATATGTTACCCAATTAGCACATGATTCGGTACAGTTCGCATTGCTAAAACCTGTTTTTGAAATATAATTCGCAATAAGTTGCTTAGATTTAGTTTTGCCTTAGCCGAGAGTTGTGGTGCTTAAAAATCGATAAAATCACTTTTTTGTGTTTAGTTCTAAATGACAATTTAAAACCACAATCCGTATTTGTCATAAATTATGTTCAAATGAAATATAATATAAAGCTGTTAAAACATAGAAAGGTTAAAAATCGGGAGATTATATAACGACTTTTACTGCGGAGCATGCTTTCATTCCACTAATTGTACAGGATTAGAATAAAACACATCACATATAGTTTTATTGTTTTGGAGAGTTCTACGTGTTTATTTGAATCAAAAGNTCACATATAGTTTTATTGTTTTGGAGAGTTCTACGTGTTTATTTGAATCAAAAGCTTTTTTAATCAAGCTCCTCATCTGCGTAAACTACTTTTGCCAAAAGATGATCGAATAACACTGGGCCTAGGCAAAAGTGTGTTGTTGTTTTGTAGTATAAATAGCCAACAGAAGTTGTGTATATTTATTGAAAAATGTTTGTTCCCAGACATCTTTGCGCACAAAGATAATGTCAACGTCTTCCATGGAAAACTGAAATATTTCACAAAAATAAAGTAACTTTAGAGAGTAACCCAATAGTGTCTGTTTAAGCGTTATAGGCTTCCCCTGACACTACCTGCGCAGTAGTTTTCACACTACAAGTCTGTATTTCGTACGTTTCATGTGTAAGACAAATCGTGTCAGAGTCATCAATTCACAGTACTCGAACTTGGTGACCATTTGACTGAAGAAGGACAATGCAGTGGGAACGGAGACCAAAGCCGTGGGATTTGACTTGTTATGTAATAGTCCTCGTCGTTCGTTAGTAACTGGTGCTTGGCGACGTGTATCGCCAACGAAGAAATTTCCACCCCATTCCCTTTACATTTTTCTTTCACATCCCACACCTGCATATTTTTTAAACTCCGGGCCCGCTGTTTTAACTCCGTGATGTTTGCAGTCAGGATTTAATCCTTCCTGGGCTCCTGCGCCTTTATTCTCTCTCGCCCCTGCCTCCCCCCAATCCCCTTATAAACCACAGCTCCAAAGCGCCAACCCCACTGCGCGTCTCGTTTCCGGGNCGCCCCTGCCTCCCCCCAATCCCCTTATAAACCACAGCTCCAAAGCGCCAACCCCACTGCGCGTCTCGTTTCCGGATAGGCTCGCGTGACTCCTACACACTCGCTCCCTTATCGCCCCACGCTTACGTTCCCACCTACCCCCTTCTCCCTTAATACCACGCCTCCTTCCCGCGTGTCCCACAACATTAGTTACATATNCTTACGTTCCCACCTACCCCCTTCTCCCTTAATACCACGCCTCCTTCCCGCGTGTCCCACAACATTAGTTACATATTCTCGCGGCCCGCGCGCCACCTGCTCTTCTATACCGAGGCAAATCCTCTTTACGCTCTGGTCCTGAACGTTCCACACGCACGCACACGACTGCCAACATACTTATTTATCGAAGCAATAACCTCGTCGTCGTTGAAAAATATGTATGCTGATAAGCGCAGAAGATTTGTGCCGTACGAAATTCATGGAGGCCGAGATTTCAAGAACCAGAACCCAAGTCAAGGGACCACGGTGATTGAGCGGTTAGACTGCTCGCCTTCTACCAAGGCGAACCGGGTTCAATCCCAGCTGTATATCTCCCANCCACGGTGATTGAGCGGTTAGACTGCTCGCCTTCTACCAAGGCGAACCGGGTTCAATCCCAGCTGTATATCTCCCAGATTTTTTGCAAAGGGGAATTGTGCCGGACGATGCCGCTGGTCGGCGGGTTTTCTCAGGGATCTTTCTACCTCCCGCCCTTGCATTCTGGCACTGCTCCACTCACACCTCATTTCACCCTCATCGGCTCTCAAGACCTCGTTGTTAAGAGCCGCCCAAATCTCTCAATTCAACTCTAAACCATGTATCTGTGTGTGCGGTAAGTGATCTCGGGAACTTTATCTCCTGGAATAGTCTATTCGCGGTTTGTTCACACTTTTTTAATACAACATTTAAAAAATCACACTATGTACGACGTGTACAATTGTTTGCTAAGTATCTCATGTATCACAAGCGGTTTGTACTTGTGTTACTATTAAAGTGCTTATCTTTGGTTACGTTGAAATTTTAGTTACATTTTAAATAAAATCTTTTAATATTTCATTTATAATTAATATTATGAATAAAAACAGGGATAAAACTGGTGCGTTGGTAATTCCTAGTCAGAAATGGTTTTCAAGGAAAGTGTTATTAAAATGGGTGCTCACGAATGCGTTGCGTTGTCAATTTGGTGTAATTTTCTAAACCCGGTTAGCGTTTGTTTGCATGAGGCGTTGGAATATCCTGGAAGTAGAACTTAAGCAGCACTTCAGTAAAGTTGGAAGTAACCGTGAATGACCTGTGATCGCCGAAGCACAGAGCAGACAAGTGCACGCAGGCTAAATGGCTTGGCGGTTTCTTTGACGTAGTCGTGTCCATTCACTGATTGGCTGCGTCGGGCTCTGGGAACCAGGAAGGGTGCTGTATGATTGGCTACTACGTGCTACGTGCTGTGGAAGGTTTCCTTATTGGCTGGGATGTCGGCTTAAGAGTAGGTCACCGGGCGCTGATTGGCCAGTGACGCCACATTGCTGGCGTGTGCGCTGTATTTATAAACGGTTGTTTCGCCTCTGTAATCTTCAGTACTCTGGCTGAAGCTTGTAGAGGGGAACGTGTATGCTATGAAGTGAAATGAGCTGTGATCCCAGAGGCTCGATAAATATAATTATCGCCGAAATACAAACCTAACGCAGGTCCGACTGCTCTTCAGCAGCATGTATAACTCATATACTGTGAAGATCAACATTGTTCGTAGTAGCTTGTATCCACACGTGGATCAAGTTATAATAAGTAGTGTTTTAGTAGTTTTTTTTTTCATTTCAACGCTGTTATGTGTGCAAAACAATGACAGTTACTTGTCCTAATTTTGCTACTGACATTACACACGTTATATAAATTACTGTTTGTAAATTAACGCTCTACTGCCCGCTGTCTCTTTGTAGTCACATGTGATTTTTATCATTTTTCGTATATTAACTGTATATTCCTCTTTTTTATTTTGTGCTATTATTTTTATATTAAAACATTCAACTGAGTTTTACGCATGTCTTAAATATTCAACGTAACCTAAGAGTCACTTAACTACTTTATATATGTATTTATTTGTTTACGAATATTTGCCTTACACGTACTTTTTAACTCAATCTTAAACTATATGTAAGCATGTTTAATGTTTTAATGTAATAATTAATTTGAGTAAGAGATGGTTAAGATGTGTAATTGCCGATGTATATTTATTTGTTTATTTATTTAATGATTTCGTAGTGTTCTCTTAAATACGAATATCCTGTGGTGAATTGTTACGCCTTTGGCTTTACTGGGAAGAGAAAAGCCTCTCCTGAGAAATAGGGCAATTATAAAAAACCTCACCAGATTTCAAAATGCACATTTATTATTGTCCATACGGAAAATTGCTGAATTTAATGCACATTACACACGGGCCGTCAGAGTGTATACAAATAAGTACTTGTGCAATATAACCCTCAAGCACAGGCGTGTCCTAAGTACTCAGTGCCTTGTTAACAAGTAGTCCCATTTCAAGGACACAGCTACTATAGTCCATTCTAGGTTACTTCCATCTTTTCTAAAGCCCTGCTAAAGTTCTACTTCCAAAATATTCCTCCGCCTCACGCAAACGAAGCTTATTGAGTCTAGAGAATTACACCAAATGAACACTGCGCCTCATTCGTGCGCGTCCAGTGTAATAATATTTTGCATAAAGAACTATTTATTACTAGGCATTACTAACATACCTATTCATCCGGTTTTTATTCGCATTAATTTCAAATGAAATATTATAATTTATAAATAAAATCTAAGTAAAAATTAATAATGTTCTTTTAGGTTACCATAAGTATAAAATGCTTGTGATACATTATATATACTTAGAAAGCAACCAAACATGTTATACGTGGGGTGATTTTTTAAAGGTTTGGTTCAAAAAGTGTGAAGAAACCGCAAAAAGATTATTATAACGCCTTAATTGAGCTGGCCAAGACTGCACAGTTGTATATGTGGTGTTTCTTTCAAGGACATTCGAGCTCATTTTCCTTTAGAATGACGAACCCAAGAAATAAAATGCACTTTTTCAAACAAGTTTGCCCGTCGCCTTTCAAAGTTTATGCGACAGAAACGTACGTTGCTACGTGCGAACAAGTGAGTGAGTGAGTGAAGAGGTTTGGGCGGGTCTTAACATCGAGGTCTTGAGAGCCGACGATGGTAAGGCGAGGTATTGACCAACGCTGGAATAAAAGGGCTGGGGAAACGAGATATCCCCGAGAAAACCCGGCACTATTACCACATGCGAAAATCCGGGGGTGACCCCACCGTGATCCGAACACGGTTCGTCTAGGTGGGGGGGGAGGGAGGCGAGTAGTCTAACTACAACACCACCGTCGCCTCATTACGTGCGAACAAGCAAATGTTAATTTTTATGCATGCTGCGCAAATATTTAACCATGACGGTGAACGCCTCCAAATGGGAATAGTTTGTTCCAACAGGCTGCGAAAACAAGAGTGCAGCAGATGATTTTAATGGAAATTAAAACACATTTTGCCACTTTCGGGGATGGGGGGGGTGGCGTTTAAAAGAGAACAACGGAAATTCATTCCTGAATGTGTTCTGGAGTTCCGTGTTGCACCTTTGTGTTATTATATTCAATGTTTTTTTCCCGAGAAAGACAGTTGACGCATATACTGCGCGAAATTATAAGGAATTACCGAATGAGTTTTCTGCGAAATTGTGTAACCGCGACAGTAATATTTCCCTCAGGAGATGTAACAAACAGATTCAGGTCTTTACTGAGTAAAGCCTATCATAAACCCTGTTCCTGTTCCACAAACAAATTATAATTGCTATACAAACAAAAGGCTTTGAAATTTTAAAAACTTATTTTTCTATTTATTTTTAAGGTGTATCTCTCGCTTCTTCCCATGCCATTTGATTTTCACCAGTAAAAATGGTGTTAAAAATAAACGTATTTACAATTTCATTACAGCTTTTTTCACATATCTTCCTTGCCGTTTTCAAAGCAATTAAAGGTAAGTTTTAAGATCATTTAATTCAAAGGATGGTTCCGCAAGAATCTTACATTCTCGTAATTTCACGCAATCAAGCTATAACTCAATTCGTGTTGCTTTATGGAGTTTACTACCACTTTGAGGTCTGAGGAGATTTACTGGCTATCACGACAAGCTAGAAGTTAGTCATGTACAGACTCGACTACAGGAACGCCGGTTTTATTGGGCTGTGCTCTTCCACTTACCAGCGTCCTATTGGTTCGAATTGCACCGGACACGGTTACCATAATTAAAAGTCCCATTACTTGTAAGCAGGCGAGAAGACTGTGACCCGGTTATAGTGAATCGTCTTGTGTTACACGGTATACTGTCCATCATGTTCACATTGATAGTTTAANAGACTGTGACCCGGTTATAGTGAATCGTCTTGTGTTACACGGTATACTGTCCATCATGTTCACATTGATAGTTTAATAAAAATTAAATTTTTTATTCTTGAAAATTAAAACTGACATTTTATAGTGTTAATATAAGATCATCATAAGAACTAACTGAGTAATGGGAGTAATATCCATCCGAGTTTTGTCTTCAAGGGCAGAGAAATCGTCATACTGCCGTTTCCCGAGCTAGACTCGGGCATTGTCCTCAAAGTGTTAAACTATTTTTTCTTACATATTTCCTACTGTAGATTAGGTAATGCATGTTTCCACACGTTTTAGTGATGCGTGAGTTAAGTCTTCAGTACAATTGCAAATTGGGAGCTATGATTGGGAGCCTGAACGAAGCCATGCAATAATTAGTGTCACGCACCTACGACCTATACAACTTGTCCTACATGCATGACCGCGCCGCCTTGTTCTCCATGCGTTGTATGCCGCAACCTTCGGACGCAATTATTTGTTATAAAAATACGTTTTCGAATATAAGTGTATTTTGTGTTGCTATTGGTACAAAAAACTATGTCTGGAATTTTAGCACCAAATTTCCGAACATTCTGTATTTTATTCAGTGTTCACAATACCCCAACGTAATATGTCCGACAAGTGTGGTAGTTACCTGTTGGAAAGTCCTAAAACGGCAAGTTATCATTGTAATATTGAATATTTACTTCTCAAGTGAATGATGNTAGTTACCTGTTGGAAAGTCCTAAAACGGCAAGTTATCATTGTAATATTGAATATTTACTTCTCAAGTGAATGATGATTTTGCATTTGACAATATTTGAACTCATATGAGAGAGAAAAAAGTATTTCACCCTTTCAGTACCAATTTAATTTCCGAGCTCAAGTGCTGCAATTGTGTAATTCTATTATGTGAACTGTACTTGTTTCGAGCGTGCTTCTCGCAACCAGTGGACAAAGTGCTGCGTGTTCCTTGATGTCATCTTTGACCAAACACAGACGAGAGGTGCGGAATCTTTACACATCAAATTTCTCGCAAGGAAGACGTTCGAAACATCGGCCACTGATGCCTTGTTTGGTACAGTGCCAACCATAAATATCCTTCACGGGAAAAACGCCCTCGATCATGGGGGGGGGGGGGTTAAAAACAAACCTAAACTTAAATTTTTTTCCAGGTTACTTTGTTATTTACTACAGTAGGGAAATGCGCAGGAAATTGAGTTTTGTAATGTTGTTATTTACATTTTTTGCTAGCCCCAGCGGGTCCTAAACGACGAAAAGTAGGAATAGAACCTACTTTTGTCGCGATGTCGGGGCTGCGATTTTGTCGGACTGACGTCGCAGTGACCTTGCTTTTCATTGGCTGCTGGTCAAATTTCTTCGTGTCGAGTTCGTCGAGGTGTTGTGACTCCGGAATTATTCGACAGAGGGAGTACTAGGCAAGAGTGCGCATAAAAGCTGCCCTGTTTCCACTCTCCGTGTTCTAACAATGGTAGGGACACCCGAATTTCGCAAAAAAAAAATGTAGCGCACATGCTATATTTCAATACCCTACGGGCGTGCCGGCGGTATTCTTTAAATTATTGGTGGCGTGTCTCTGTGTGAAGACATTTTCCTACCTGACNGGCGTGTCTCTGTGTGAAGACATTTTCCTACCTGACTGGCCAATCAGAACTACGCAACTACAATACTGCACGTCTGTGATTCACACGCAAACTCCTAAGACACATAACACGGAAACCATCAAATCGCGAATGTGCTTCTGAGCTGAAGTGTTATGAAATACACCTGGTCACGACATTTCTTCGTGAAATTCGGGTGTCCCTTAACATTGGACTGGTTTTCTGCCAACAGCTTTATCGAAAACAACGTGGATAGTATTTGGGGTTAGGACACTCTTTATGTAAGCAAGCGCTTTGAGATATTTGTACATTTCTCTAACCTAGTTTTAATGCAATTAGAATATATTCAAGTCAGTCGAGGTATTTAAATCATATAAAAGCGAGGATTTGTCAACAGTTTAGATACAAGCGAACACGTCAACAACTTCGACACATGACAAAATTCTTAATAGACATCATTGCTTCTAACCGGCCATAAGCGAAACGTGCATGTGCTCCAGTAGAGGGAATAGCATTTTATTGGCTGCTGCAGGTTTGCTTTCCACTGTGTCTTTTCTTCACTTGTCCACTTGGAACGCTGCAATGTGCCGATAAATGTGTGTTATTGGTCCGTAGAGTTATTGGNTTTTTTTTTTTTTTTTTTTTTTTTCCTACTGCAGGCTGAACATTGTATGCTTGTTTGACTTCTGCCATTGATCGTCAGCTCATACAGCATTTTCAGTGTCGCGTTTAGCCAATAGTAAAGTTTTGACGGTAGAGCAACCAATCTACAATGAAGCGATCACACTGGTTGATTGGCATTTCTCTGCTGCCCTCGATTATGTCAGTTTTAAAGTTAAATTGGGTGCTAATAAATGTACTGAGTCAAGAAAGAATGGAAATGTTTTAAGGTTGTTATTTGGTAGAGTAAAGTTTGGATCACTGTAATTTAAATGTTTGTTGTCATGGAGCCAAGATGCATTTTATATAATGTAAATTTATTCTTTTGGTGCTCCGAGATTAATGGTTCGTTTTAATTAATTGTATTAATTGTGTCCCTTATTAGTTATTCATTGCGATCTATAATTATCTACTACTGTGTTACATTTCGCTAGTCTTTTCATGGGTTTGGCCATACAGTATTATTTGCATTTTGTGAAAATTAAAAGTTTTTAAATTTTGTTATCTGCATGTAGTTACTTGTCAACTTTAACAAGGTAAATAACGACCTACAGTCGCCGGTAACCNCATGTAGTTACTTGTCAACTTTAACAAGGTAAATAACGACCTACAGTCGCCGGTAACCAATGAAATCGCGAATAGCACTCAAGTTGGTATAGTTCAGTGAATCATAGCATGTTAATAAGTAATAACGCGAATTTCGCATGTCTCTAGTTGTAGGTAGGGACACCCGAATTTCGCAAAAATATTTCGCGATCAGTTGTATTTCATAACACGTTAGCACAGATCCCCTTTCTGATTGGCTGATCCATGTGTTACGCGTCTATGGTGTGTGCTCGCGAATCACAGACGTACAGTATCGGAGTTACCTAATTCTGATTGGCCCGTCAAATTGATACCTGCCAAATGCTGAAGTTTGGAAGTAGGTATTGATTCTGCTCTGCGGCGTGAGGCGCCAGCACTTGATGCTAGCCCTCAGTGATAGGGCGTATAAATACGCCGACACTGTTGTCTCTAGGTCCAATTTACTAATAACATACACTTTATTTGTGATTTAATATAATCGAGTTTTATTGTTGCTTGAACAGGTTAACTAGTACATGAACTCACGAGACAAACTCCCCTCCCTTTTCTGTATGTAGATTACGTGATACTTGGCGCAGCGATTTTGCGTCGAGGGGGGGGGGAAGATTCTTCACACTTGGTGTAGAACTACTTATCTGACACTGCAGCATGGTATTCCCTCGGCTGGCGGCTTGGAACTGCTCTCGAACTTGGTGGGCGTCTCGACGCCTGGCTTCGAAGTTCCTTCNGGTCCAATTTACTAATAACATACACTTTATTTGTGATTTAATATAATCGAGTTTTATTGTTGCTTGAACAGGTTACCTAGTACATGAACTCACGAGACAAACTCCCCTCCCTTTTCTGTATGTAGATTACGTGATACTTGGCTGGGCGATTTTGCATCGAGGGGGGGGGGAGATTCTTCACACTTGGTGTAGAACTACTTATCTGACACTGCAGCATGGTATTCCCTCGGCTGACGGCTTGGAACTGCTCTCGAACTTGGTGGGCGTCTCGACGCCTGGCTTCGAAGTTCCTTCTTCCCGGGTCCACGCAGTACTCTGCGCCTGACGACGGCCGGCTGCCGTCGACGTCTGCTCGCGGATTCGCTCCGTCCTCTTCCGTTTCCGTCGGCCGACTGCCCCGCTTGGTCCTGCTCCTCGTGGTTATGTAGGCTTGATCACCATATTCGACTTGCCCCATCTCTGCACGTGTCCGGGGTGCTTGTCGTCCCCCTGGGTCATAAAACACGTGGCCGCTGCTCGTGTGGTCCGCAGCCGGCGTGGCGTCGTCCCTTGGTTCTGGCCTGGAAGTTTATTGTCCCGTTCTGCACGCACGTCCGCTAAAAGCTCTCATGGTTTATTGCGGTACAAGCCCGGGACAGACGCAGCTGGTGGTGGGATCTCGGTGTCCCTTGGGCAGCTGCAAAATGCAGCTGTGTCCGCGCCCTGGTGCCTTCCGTTGTCTCCGGATGTCGTCTGCACGTGCAGGAACAGTTGCACGTGCAGAAACCTTTGGTAGCGTGCCTTTGCAGCTGCGAGGCTCCTGGCGTCACTCTGCCGGCACGTCCACAAAACCCTTAATCCTTATTGCGGTCGTCCGCCTGCGAGCTTCGCCAGAGCGTGTGTTCTGACGAATAAAATATAGGGACGCAGAATGCGTCAAACTCCCCACCGCTCTCCTCGTCGGTGCACGCTCTGGCATTTATTCCCCTTATGGTTGTCCTCTGGGCTAATCGTGGTTCTGTGTGCGCGCGCAGAGCTGCGCTTGTGCTGCTGGGAGGCAGCGAAAGCAACCTCCATACTCTGTCGCGTGGCCCTGGCAGTGCGTCTGAGGGAAAGTTAGGACTTCTGCGTCACAAACCAGTTTGTGAGGGGCACACCCTCTTACAATTTTAGAACATCGCAGGCCTGCAAACCATAGGCATAGCTGGGGGGGGGGAGTTGTCTCACACTTTGAAAATTGACACAAAGTACAAACAAAATAAACCCTGGTCACATAGCACACTCCTCTTACATCCTCACAATTAATTACACTGGTTCCTTACACACTCTGTTCTGCCGCACTACCCAGCCCGTCCAGGCGGGGTCATTTTTTTTTTTTACTGAACAGTTTCTCATTGAACAGTTGCCAACAGGTTATGCGAGCAAACTCCCCTTACTACTTAGGAACAACGATCCTGTTATCTCATGAGCCTCTCTGCCGCTCCGCCCCAGCGGTCTGACAGTGGGCCAAGATAAGCGACATTGACCCTAGCGGTAAAATAAACACACTTTATTCGTGGGGCTGGTCGGCCCTTCAACACGAAAAAAAAACACATCGTTTTCTCCTCCGACCTTGTGACTCGTGACTCGTACCCGAAAGAAACAACTTACAATGGCTGAGGCTCTAAATCTCGAATTCTAATACATAGTTACACTTTTTTATCCACGTAACTTGTCAGCGGTAAACGACAAGCGGACATTGGTAAACCCTAAATCACCATTGCTACATAATAAAACTGATGAAGTGAAACATCGGTAACAATAATAACCAATCTCAAACCTAGCGGTAAACGACTGGTACATAATTGCGCCTTTCTCGGGGTTAACAACGCCATGCATGGCCCTGGCCGTGACGTGAACACACGTTATTTATGAGGGCAGGTAGGCCTCTCAAAACAAACTTCCTGGCGGTCTTTTACTCGCTCTGACTCTGGCGGTAAAAAAAAACATATTCCTATCTCGGCTAGCGGCTTAACTCTCGAATTTCACCTTACACCCTAACCCTTGTTAAACATAACACCAACTCTGACGAGCTAAAATCACGCAAATTTAAACGTATTTTAATTACCATGGCACTGCCACTTTACCGCATAAAACCACTACATACCTTAAGAATTCCTTACTAAAACTCTAGGCTAAAGATTTCAAAAAGACCGTAAAAATTTTTGCCACTTGTAGAAATTTTCTTCAAAAATTTTATTTCAGAACTTTAAAATCACCGGTTAACCTATAAATGGGTCACTTAAAAATAAGCTAAGTTATCCCGGACCTTTTACATATCATAACCTTTCGTTCTACCCAACTCGCGCCATTGAAATAAAACATTTAANCGCAAATTTAAACGTATTTTAATTACCGCGGCACTGCCACTTTACCGCATAAAACCACTACATACCTTAAGAATTCCTTACTAAAACTCTAGGCTAAAGATTTCAAAAAGACCGTAAAAATTTTTGCCACTTGTAAAAATTTTCTTCAAAAATTTTATTTCAGAACTTTAAAATTACCGGTTAACCTATAAATGGGTCACTTAAAAATAATCTAAGTTATCTCGGACCTTTTACATAACATAACCTTTCGTTCTACCCAACTCGCGCCATTGAAATAAAACATTTAATTTTCCCGATACACTACCTGTAATCACCGCGTCTCGCATCTCACACACCCGCGCGGCCATTTCGCGCGGCCTGCGAGAGCCCCGTCATTGGCCGGAGGTTCGGCCACTCCCGGGCCTTTAACCTCGTAGATTAAAAATTACTAATTCTTACTCGTTTTTCAAGCGATGCTTACTGACCTACGGACTTTTTTCAGTAGTAATACTTTAACACAATATAAAACGCCTGATTTAAAACCATGATCCTCGACCTTAGCGTCGTTACGCGAAATATATTCGTCACAAGCGGCCCACTCATACAACAAAAACGTATTATAAAATGCAGTCAACGTCATAAGCCATGACAATTAAGAAATTAAATAACTCACATATGGTTCTCTACACTATATTTAGTAGGCAGCTTTTTCCTGTAACACTTTACATACTATATACCTCCAGTAATAGGTATATGTAAACTAATTCTTAGCAACTTAACCAAACTTTGGCGATTAAAAAGTATTAAGGTTATTGCCACTGTCTGTGTAGTGACAGGTTGTAATTCTTACTGGCATTTCTTACTGGTATATGTTGGGTTATCTTTTAACACACTCCCTGCCGCCTGACGAGCAGTCTGATGGGGCAACGATACACAAAACGACACTGCCTCTGGCAGTGAAGTTCACACACTCGTAAACCATGCTTTACAGTGGTAGCCAACAAGTACAATCACTGTTGATACACAGTGGTAAACAAAAAGTAAACAAAATACAAACATCGGTGAACATCTATTAAAAGGGGACACACCAGTGCAAACAATCAGTAACTGGCAAACAGTGCTACTGATGAATTTAGCTCGGGTACAATGAGACAGATGTCCTGCATCTTTTGTGGCGGACTCTCGTGATTTAACTGTGCAAGTTTGAGCACATAATTACAACACTCTAGAAAAGGGCTGGAGGCCTGTTAACACTTCGCACTTGCGGTTTTGAAATTAATGAAATTAATCGGTCACTTTGCACTCGGTAAACAGAATATTTTCTTGCTGCACTGTCACGCCTTTGTTGCTGTATGAAGGAGGGGGTGTAGGGTGGTAAACACTTTACCTTGTGTTGAATGCCTTCGCGGCCCCTGGATTAGGCGGGGCCTGAAGAAGTCCCGCCGGTTGTTTACTTACGCTGGCTGGAAAGAGACCGCCTGCTGGGGGGAGGGGGGAAGGTCCACCCCTTCTATCTCTTGTTCAGTTGACGTCTCCAGGCTGCTGTACTGCAGCCACCTGGGTTCCGGGTCGCCATGGTACCGCCTCGCCTTGCTGAAGTTGTCTGGGTTCGACTCTTTGCCAATATTGCTCCACTTTTTTTTTTCCTCTCACTTTCTCTGCGCCCGCCTCCTCTCACGTAGTGGCTTCCCACATCTATCCTCGCGCTCGCTAGACAGCCGTTTTCTCGCGTTTCTCTTCGCTTGCCTCTCTTCGCCTTCTCGTCGTCCGTTTTATCTCGCTTCGTCTTCTTCACACGCGGCTTCCCGTATGCGTTAAGCTTCACGCCCGTCAGGCCTGGCTGGCCTTTAACTCCCGCTCGCTCGGGTTTGTTTATCTTCGGGCACCAACTGCGCGACAACACTGGGTTTATTTTGGTATCTTGCGTTTACCCCTATCTCGCAGTCTCTGTACCATACAGTGAACTATTTTCCTGCCCTTTTTCTGCCGCTCCTCCGAGTGGTCTTATGGCGGGCAGAAATACTGGTATACTTGTTCGGAAAGTGTCACTATTCCCCATCCAGGGAATTAGTACTTACTTTTTCCTACTTTATCTTTCACTGGCGCTCCAGTTACTGTAATTTTGTCGGCGTAGTAGTTTACCTGCCCGCCCGACACCACATCCTTTTTCACAATCCGGTGAAATTGACCTCCTTATCTTCGCTATTACATCCTCTCGCCTGCTCCTGGCATCATCCTCTCGCCCGCTCNATCCGGTGAAATTGACCTCCTTATCTTCGCTATTACATCCTCTCGCCTGCTCCTGGCATCATCCTCTCGCCCGCTCCTGGCATCGTCCTCTCACCCGCTCCTGGCATCGTCCTCTCGTCATGCTCGTCATTTATTGCCCGCCATTCTGTGGGCTGTGGTCTATGGTTTCGCTAATCTCCCTCGGTTCTCCCATCTTACTCTCTCGGACTTGCACCTCCCACTCGTGCTCGTTAATTCCTCGGCTGCCTGCTTCGGTAATTGGGACTCTTAAAGTAATATTGCTGGACGCTACAGGGTGTTTTGTCATAGCCTCCCTGAAGTCTGTGTTTAGCCTGGCTAGCTCGTTATTGTTCACCCTCTGGTGACCTAGTAACCCACTGGGGGTTTCTATTTTTCTCCACCTTACTCTCTACATTCCACGCACTCCTGCGGCCTGCCATTCTCTGCCTGTTTTATTACCTGTTCCCTTTTCGGTTATACTGTCGGTACAAGGGCGCCACAAGGGTTAATTGTATTTTTATTTTTATTTTATTTTATGACCCCCTCGAAGTCGTAAATGTGCTAGCTGTTTGGTAGGGGCACGGTTCCCTTTATCACGGATAATTTAGCTTGTCCTTGCTTCCATCTATATAGACTTCAGCGTGCCTCTTAGTTGGGCGCCAAAAATTGATACCTGCCAAATGCTGAAGTTTGGAAGTACGTATTGATTCTGCTCTGCGGCGTGAGGCGCCAGCACTTGATGCTAGCCCTCAGTGATAGGGCGTATAAATACGCCGACACTGTTGTCTCTAGGTCCAATTTACTAATAACTTACACTTTATTTGTGAGTTCATATAATCGAGTTTCATTGTTGCTTGAACAGGTTAACTGGTACATGAAATCATGAGACAAACGCCCCTCCCTTTTCTGTATGTAGATTACGTGATACTTGGTGCGGCGATTTTGCATCATGCGGGGGGGAAGATTCTTAACACTTGGTGTAGAACTACTTATCTGACACTGCAGCGCTGTATTCCCTTGGCTGGTGGCTTGGAACTGCTCTCGAACTTGGTGGGCGTCTCGACGCCTGGCTTCGAAGTTCCTTCTCCCCGGTTCCACGGAGTACTCTGCGCCTGACGATGGCCGGCTGCCGTCGACGTCTGCTCGCGGATTCGCTCCGTCATCTTTCGTTTCCGTCGGCCGACTCCCTGACTGACTGCTCGATCTGCGATGGACTGACTGACTGACTCGTTCATCGCACTGGCTTCGTCCGGCTCCGATCCAGAAGCCTCGCTTCAGGTCCCCCGACTGACTGGTTCGACGTCTCTCAACTGACTGCCTCGTTGCTCCCCCCTTCACGTGGNCTACAGGGTGTTTTGTCATAGCCTCCCTGAAGTCTGTGTTTAGCCTGGCTAGCTCGTTATTGTTCACCCTCTGGTAACCTAGTAACCCACTGGGGGTTTCTATTTTTCTCCACCTTACTCTCTACATTCCACGCACGCCTGCGGCCTGCCATTCTCCGCCTGTTTTATTACCTGTTCCCTTCTCGGTTATACTGTCGGTACAAGGGTGCCACAAGGGTTAATTGTATTTTTATTTTTATTTTATTTTATGACCCCCTCGAAGTCGTAAATGTGCTAGCTGTTTGGTCGGGGCACGGTTCCCTTTATCACGGATAATTTAGCTTGTCCTTGCTTCCATCTATATAGACTTCAGCGTGCCCCTTAGTTGGGCGCGAAAAATTGATACCTGCCAAATGCTGAAGTTTGGAAGTAGGTATTGATTCTACTCTGCGGCGTGAGGCGCCAGCACTTGATGCTAGCCCTCAGTGATAGGGCGTATAAATACGCCGACACTGTTGTCTCTAGGTCCAATTTACTAATAAATTACACTTTATTTGTGAGTTCACATAATCGAGTTTTATTGTTGCTTGAACAGGTTAACTGGTACATGAACTCACGAGACAAACTCCCTCCCTTTTCTGTACGTAGATTACGTGATACTTGGTGCGGCGATTTTCCTTCGTGGGGGGGGGGGGGAGATTCTTCACACTTGGTGTAGAACTACTTATCTGACACTGCAGCGCTGTATTCCCTCGGCTGGTGGCTTGGAACTGCTCTCGAACTTGGTGGGCGTCTCGACGCCTGGCTTCGAAGTTCCTTCTCCCCGGTTCCATGGAGTACTCTGCGCCTGACGACGGCCGGCTGCCGTCGACGTCTGCTCGCGGATTCGCTCCGTCATCTTCCGTTTCCGTCGGCCGACTCCCTGACTGACTGCTCGATCTGCGATGGACTGACTGACTGACTCATTCATCGCACTGGCTTCGTCCGGCTCCGATCCAGACGCCTCGCTTCAGGTCCCCCGACTGACTGGTTCAACGTCTCTCAACTGACTGCCTCGTTGCTCCCCCCTTCACGTGGTTTTGTAGCGTCCATCACCATATTCAACTTCCCCCGTCTCTGCTGCACGTGTCCGGGGTGCTTGTCGCCCCTCCGGGTCATAAAACACGTGGCCGCTGCTCGTGTGGTCCGCAGCCGGCCTGGCATCGTCCCTTGGTTCTGGCCTGGAAGTTTATTGTCCCATTCTGCATGCACGTCCGCTAAAAGCTCTCATGGTTTATTGCGGTACAAGCCTAGGATAGATGCAGCTGGTGGTGGGATATCGGTGTCCCTTGGGCAGCTGCAAAATGCAGCTGTGTCCGCGCCCTAGTGCCTTCCGTTGTCCTCGGAGGTCGTCTGCACGTGCAGGAACAGTTGCACATGCAGAAACCTTTGGTAGCGTGCCTTTGCAGCTGCGAGGCTCCTGGCATCCCTCTTCCGGCACATCCACAAAACCCTTAATCCTTATTGCGGTCGTCCGCCGGCGAGCTTCGCCAGAGCGTGTGTTCTGACGAATAAAATATAGGGACGCAGAATGCGTCAAAGTAATAAAATGTCTTCTCATAAAGACTCGAGGCCAATAAGTAGGGCCATGTATTTTTCGCGAAAAGATTTATGCTCAAGCTATACTTCAATATCCTACCTCCACAATCACAACTTCCGTTGGTTATTAGCCACGCGTCTACGCGAGAAGACGTGTTCTTTGACTAGGCCAATCAGAATATAGTACTCCGATAGTGAACGTCCGTGATTCGCGGAAAAGACTCACGAGGCACGTGACTTTTAAAATCATCCAACCACGAAAGTGCATATGAACTAAAGTGTTTTTAATTACAACTGGTCTTGAAATCTTTTCGCGAAAAGCGCATACCCATGCCATTTAGCAAATGAAAACTGCTTGTACGCCGGGAGTCTATTGAAATATAGCATGTGCAGAAATACTTTCGCGCAATTCGGGTTACCCTTGTATAGGGTCTGGCCATCTTCAAGTTGTTATGAACTGTGATAAGGCCCTAGCTGGACGGCCTGCCTGATCACACGTTCAAACTTTAATCCAGGACACGATCCGTGATTGCCGAAATACTCTGCGAAAGACAAAGCAGAACCCCCTCCACCCACCAGTAAACGGGGCCGAAAAGTTAAACAGGGCGCCCGATATAGGACAGCGTAACCTTAAGAACTGTGTCTTTTGTCATCGGGGCAGCGGACCAAAAGAATGTATGGAGATGCGTCTGTCCGGCCGTCGCTAACCGCCGCCTAAATAAGCTTATGGCAATATGAACAAGGTGGGGACTCTCCACTTAGGTTTCAGTAGATAATGGCAGGGTCCCGTACGATAATTTGCTGTCATCATGCTATTTTTTTTAATGCTCCCCCCAAGTGATGTTTGTAAATAAATTATTATATAATCTTGAATGTTCAATAAAACCCCATATTTTACTCTTGTGCTCTACCAAAAAACTTTTTATAATTGCATTCGCCCCTATAGCCCCTTTTAATTAGGACCTATTGTAAAATAAAATGTATATCAATGTGCACCAATAACGTTAGCGAGTCTAGTGGGTAGTGCATATCAGATACGTAACTTATGACGGAGCAGATTATTTCGTCCACATGATGCAGGACATATTTCTTATCATCGCATACTTATTTCTTGCTGCTCTAAGGAATAACATTAAATAGAAAGGTGGATTTTTAATAAGAGAACATATATTGTGAAATAATTAAAGTGCTAACCACTGTTGACCACGGAACTTTGACAGTTGTATTACCGATGGACGAATCACTGTTGGGTACATGCGCGGAACACAAAAATCGGTCCGCCTCATATTTAGTCTATAATTCAATCAGACTGTACGAGACCTCGCGCCCTTCAAACATCACAGCTGAGCCTTCGCAGCAGTCCATCCAATCACATTACTCAATCGAATTCACGTTCCATCAAATCACAAAGCTAAATGAATGCATGGTTCGTGCTATTACGCTGCCAAATACGAACGACGTTTCCTCCAATCGCAATGCTACATCACATCCACATTCACTACAATCGCGCTGACAAATCGGATTCGTGTTTCGTAATCTCACTACATTGTAGATAAGTGCGCAGTGGCGTGGCTGTTTTTTTGATGTAGGTGAGTATGGAGCGGCCCCGGAAAGCGAAGGTGGGGTAAATGGGAGGCGTGCAGGCTAACCTCTCAGCCACCGCGGCCCCATGGGTCAGTGATGTTTAAGTTTATTCTGTACAACTGCCTGTTCTGCGGCGGGGGAGGAACTGCTGCTGAGCTATGCGACGTTCCGAGAACGAAGAGAGTGGATAGAGTAGTACGAGGAAAGAAGGCTGCGAG
>NQII01001399.1:288516-337468 GCA_002778355.1 Clitarchus hookeri
TCCCCCACGCCCCTTCTGTGCAAAACGTGGCACCATCCCTACGGGAACCGCAAGAGCCTTCCGCGCTTCTGAAGAGAGGATAAACGTCGGGCCGTGGGTTCTCTGCTGCCGCGCTACGCCTCTATCTCTGTGCTCTCTCTTCCTCTCCTCTACCTACACCCTTGCACCTTTACACACCTTGAACCCTGGCATTATGGAATCCACTTCCTTGGCAGCGTTTGAACGGAGCCCTGGAGCTGGCGTCCCTGCTAACTCGGATGGACAAACCTTGGCTTGTCTCTACTACGTCACAGAATACGCTGCATTTCCGATTTGTCTTAAATTTTCATTTCTCTATGCACTCCAGCCGATGTCAGCTGCTCATTGGCTCCTGTCTGGCTGACAAGCCACTTCCCTACTGAAATGATTGCACTTTACTCTTCTTTACAAGTACGAAGTCTTTGGGGCCGCGGTGGTGTAGTGGTTAGATTACTCGCTTACGGGTTCGTTTCCTGGCGGAGTCATCCCTGGATTTTTGCATGTAGGAATCGTGCCGGGTGACGCCGCTGGTCAGCGGGTTTTCTTGGAGATCTCCCGTTTCCCCCGCCTTTGAATTCTGACGCTGCTCAATACTCACCTCACTTCACCCTCATCGGCTATCGAGACCTCAATGTTAATAGCAGCCTAAATCTCTTCACTCACGAAGTCTTCATTGATTGGTGCAAAATTACTCAGGTTATGTCGTATAAATAGAGTCCCGATTATTTTTCAGCTTGATTTAGCAACAGAGTAGACTGTGCAGTCCTCTATACACGCCAGACGCTATCGCTAGTTTATTGGTTGCTGCGATCAAGTGAATCCTTTGTACAGGACGGTTCAACGCTCACTCACGCTACTAATTCCTGCTAATTACTGGCTCACAGGTAAACGTGGCGTGACTAAAGAACTGCCGTCCAATCAAAATGGTAGTGGGAAAAACAGGTGTTTGAAGTCTGCCTCTTTGCCGAATAAATTCGTGAAATACTCGGGGCTTTACGTATAAAATATGGGGGAATGGCCCAAGAATAGAACATGCACACTTACTTACAATGTGTAGCCTGTTCGACTTTTGATATCAAGTAATGCAAATAATCACTGCCCGTAACTACACATAACTTGCAGTGCACATTGGCTTGCGGGAACCCAGTTAAGTTGGCATCCAAGAAAAAAAAGTAGTCCTAAGACTCAGCATTGTATTTCGTAAATAATGTTTAAATTTCATGTCCAGTAAGGTAAGTTTCTATGATTTTATTTACATTATAGTTGGAATTTGAGTATATGTAACACATTTACATGCTTAACAATTTCAAGATTTCACTTGGATGGCGCATGAATAAAGTGAGCAGGCCCATGTAAATGTTAAATTCACATTTGGTGGAAGGATACAGTAAAAGCAGATAATTACATCCTACTCAGGTCTTTCAAAAGTGCTCAGTTTACCATGAAACGTCTATAACAAGCCACCGTGAAAAAAACGCCAAATTTTCAGATATAGTTAATTCACTGTTACTTTGCACTTTTCTGAAGCCCTGTTAAAGTTATACTTTCAGAATATTTTTCCACCTTGGGCAAACAAAGCTTAGCCAAGTCTGGAAAGTTACAAAAATTACACCAAAGCGACAATGCACCGCATTTTTGCGCACTCAGTGCAATAATATTTTACATAGCAACTATTTCTTACTAGGCATTACCAACACACATATTTTCTTTATATTCGTATTAATTGTAACTAACATATTATAATTTACAGATGAAATATAAATAAAAGTACAATTAAACTAGAAATAAGGTATTTGTATGAAAACAAGTTCAAAATATATTTAGAAAGCAACGAAACACGTCATACAGGGGGTGATTTTTCAAAGGTTTGGTTCAAAAAGGGTGAAGAAACCACGAATAGATTATATCCAGAGATTAATGCTATGTCTGACCTACAACGTCGAGTTTTATTATTTCTTATTTGTTCAACTTTAAGGCCAGCACATATTTACCGGCAACCACGACACACTAAGTAAGTCGTATGTGCGCTCTACTGCAAGAGCAGAGCACCAGCGCTATTTGTTTGTTCATTCAAACTTAACAGGTCCCTCTCTAATTACCTCGCTGTTGACGAGACATTCAGCCCAACTACCTACCTACCCACTTACCAGCGTTTTATTGGCTCAAATTATACCCGACCTGAATACGCACTTACAAATTTCATTACTGGCTAGCCATCAGCCAATGAGTAAGTGAGCTGTCCGTTTCCCAATTACATTGTATTATCTGTTACATGACGTAGAGTCCATACCGTTTTATTTTGATAACATGAAAAAAAATTAAATTTTTTGCTCGCGAAAATTGCCAGTGATTTATTAGTGTGTACACATCAAATCATTTTAAAAGGTAGTATAACAATGGAATAATGTCAGTGCGAGTTTTATTTTCAAAGACAGAGAAATCTTTATATTACCGTTGCCCGAGGTAGACATGGACATGGTCCGCAACGTGTTAAGTCAACGCGTCGACGATCGTAGGCACATTGCCAATTAATTATACTTATGAGCGGTACTGCACACAGCGAGGCACTAAGGCCCAGGGGGGCCACGGTGGTATAGTGGTTAGACTACTCGCCTCCCACCTAGGCGAACCGGGTTCGATTCCCTGTGGGGTCGCTCCCGGATCTCCGCATGTGGGAATCGTGCCGGAAGATGCCGCCGGTCGGCGGGTTTTCTCGGGGATCTCCCGTTTCCCCCGCCCTTTCATTCCGGCTTTGCTCCATACTCACCTCGTTCCACCCTCATCGGCTCTCAATACCTCCGTGTTAAGAGTCACCCAAATCTCTTGACTTACTCACTAGTGCCCAGTACGTTGAGAATCTTCCTTACGGCTAGTCGTATTTGTGGAATCTTCTATACCTCTGTGACATGAATGGTTATTGGTTAATGCCAATATCATTGAGCATGCAGCACGTTGTTCACTGGTTGTAAGAAAATTGCTCGACACGAGTACACTGCATACCAAAATATTGCGCACGGAGAAAAATATTTTGTAAAGAGGTCACCGTGCCTAATTATTTTGTAGTAACTACAAAATAATCATGAACTGGCCACAAAATTTTAGAGATGACAAGTTAATAATTTAGTGTCCACCACAAAAATTATTCGTCAAGGTGAATACTAACAAAATATTTTGTTGTTGCCGCAAAATATTTTTTTTCAGTGCGTGATTGCAACACTTGAACTGAGAAATGTAACGAGTTAACACTTTCAGTCACAGTGTTCTCTGTCTAGGACGCTGAATATTAAGTTTATTGAATAGTCAGCACTGCACACAGCAGAACATACCATCCAATGAGAAAGTCTCCCTACGCGTGAGAGACATCATTCACTGCTGAGACTGTGTTCCGTAGCTTCATAAACCAATGTTGTCAGTAACGTAAAGCACATATACAATTATATCGGTCCCGAGGTAAGACAAATCGTCGTCTAGATATCAGTACAGTTCCGAACAAAAGATTTGTTTGTTGCAACGCCTAAAATTATATATTAATTTCTTACTGAAAGGGTTAAGGCAGAAGGGCAGTGGGTTTCAACTAAATACTGCACCTGAGTATGCAAATTGTACAACTCATTACAAAATAGTACACACCCTACTAGCAATGTCAGAAAAGTACTATTTTTATTGCACGTGAAAGAATAATGCATATGTTTTTAACACTGTAAAATATTTTGCTACAGTTTATTTATTTAAATGTTAAAAATCTATTAAGGTTTTTATTTCAAATTTAAGCTTATTTTAATTTCACTAAATGCTTCAGAAAGCACATTTTAAACCGGCAACAAGCGAGATAATTATAATAACTACTCTACCTGTAAGTAACAAAAATGTAGTAATATGTAATGTTTGCGAATATTTATAACAGTTTCTTTTATGCCCATCCTTTGCAGGCACGAAAAATATAGGTGTTATAACAGAAATAAATGTAGGTACATCAAATGAGTAATCAAAATAGTTTTAACATAAGTACCAGTGTNGTTTCTTTTATGCCCATCCTTTGCAGGCACGAAAAATATAGGTGTTATAACAGAAATAAATGTAGGTACATCAAATAAGTAATCAAAATAGTTTTAACATAAGTACCAGTGTTTTTTTTTTTTATAAAAACCATAGTAATTTTAATAATTGCCCCACTTGAAGAAGAGTTTCTTGTAAATATTTTTTTTCNTTTTTTTTTATAAAAACCATAGTAATTTTAATAATTGCCCCACTTGAAGAAGAGTTTCTTGTAAATATTTTTTTTCTTTTCTGATTCTTCCAAAATATAAATGCACTTAAATTTTAAATTAAAAAGAGACTGTTATTAATGTATTTATTAACATTAAAATAGACTATAGCAAAATATTTTACAATGTTTGAAAATGTATGCATTCTTCTTTCATATGCGACATACAGGAAATTGTACTTATGTATGTACTCTGCTGAGAACGCACAAAACCATTTTAGTTGTCATTAATCTGCACACACATCACTGCGGTAATGGGAAAGGGATCAGATCAAACACGCCAGTTTCCTTTAAAACTGACATGAAACAGGTTGGTTTACATTTTTCTTGAACTTCAATGGTTCTTGGATTGCATGCGTTCGTATCTTATTCGTCGCATAATAGCTTTCTTTCTGCAGTTGTAGACCGTGCGTCGTGGATCACAAGAGAAATATTACACGAAATATAATGATTGTGTAAATTTTTAATATCAATGTATGCGAATAGTGATAAAGTGAGAATGGTAAATTTTTCTCCCATACATCCATGATATCATTACTATATTCGCTCAGAAAACAGTCAAATGCGTAGGGAAGTCCCCAACCTTGTATTGTAACGACGCTCAANTATCATTACTATATTCGCTCAGAAAACAGTCAAATGCGTAGGGAAGTCCCCAACCTTGTATTGTAACGACGCTCAAATTCCTACATTTGCAGTCTGACATGTGACAACGCATAAATTAAAAACGTCCATTACTCTTTAAGAAGTTTAGCAGAAAAGTTTTTACAGTGATGTTTTCTTTTTTACGGGGACACAGCTGTAATTGTATCGCAGTTTTTATCAGGTGTTCAAATCTAGGAACATTTGCACCACAAGATGACGTCACCACAACCTCCTCTCCCATTCCCCCAGAAAGGCTGCCTCCACGGAGACACAAAACTCTTTACAGNAAGATGACGTCACCACAACCTCCTCTCCCATTCCCCCAGAAAGGCTGCCTCCACGGAGACACAAAACTCTTTACAGGGGAGGCGAACTGCGCGGGCAGAGGAAAGCAGATCTAAACGCAGAGCGTGCCTCGAACTCGAACAACGTTCTTAATGGGATTTTCATATTTTATTGCGTGGCTTGTTTATACAGCGATTTGTGAAGCGGGAGACGAGAGTTGTGGTTTCCTCCCCCCGTCCCCTTTACCCCTTGTTTCCTTTCTCTCCTTCGTTCCGTCGTCTCTGGAGCTTCCGTCCGCCTTGGAACATCTTCCGAAGGAAGTGTTCATTGCGTTCTTTCGACGCGTGCGTAGAGAGTATGAGACGTTAGTAATTACAGGCTCTTCAAGGTAAACTGGGCACTTTTGAAATCCCTGCTTGAGATCTACTTGTATGCACATTGTGTACTCTTCCGCCACATGCAGGGACAGGAGAATGTCGCGTTTTAAACGACCTGTGCGCTAGAATCCACAGTCTTATGTATTTTCGAGCATCGACTTTCTGTTGATTGGCTGCAGCCCTAGTGTGTAGTGAGACCAGGTGGCACGGGATTCGGTGCTTGTTTCATTGCAGCTCTGTTATTGGCTCAGAGTTCACCTGGCCTGTCTGCTAAACTCTGATCCAATTGTAAACAGAACAGGAATACATGTGCTTTCAATGTCTATTTTGTCCTAAAATTAATTCGCGAAATTTTCTAGTCCCTAGTAATAATCAAATGATGATAAACTGACCACGGAAACCGCTGCGCAACTTTCATCTCTAGACACGTGTTCAGACAGTGCTGACGCCGATAACAATGTACAACTCTCGTAAAAAGTGAGCAACACTACCTACAGCAAACGTTCCTAATCACGCAGATAATAGGCAACTTTTCCTCCGGACTGCATTAAGTTTGAAATTTTTCGCATGCGATAATAACGGAGACTTGTCATATATGTAGTGTAATGAATATCATGGTGTGTCCCCCCCCCCTCCTTTTTTAAGAATCTCCAAATTTCGCACTTGTTTTATTCACTCAGAGATCCTGCAAAGACTGGTCGTGATTACGGTGCAATCGAGTTTGGTTAGCAAGTGAATTACACGTAATGAAAACTGCATAAACTCGGCAGCGCAATCTGTCTCGTAATCCGGCAAAAGGTAATTAAGCCAGTTTTATTACTTTTCTCCCCTGCCTACGGCCAGAAAACCTATTTAGGTTATATTGATTGTAGCACGGAAGCAACTATGGCTCGTTTCATAATTCGGTCAAATGCATTGATGTTTTACAGGAACATGGCGGCCCATTTCAATTGCGTTTTAAAATGTATGCATTAAATTATCAGGATGTCCACTTTGAGCAGTACACACAGATTCATTAGTACTTCTGATGTAGTTATGTACATAACGTGAAAGCCAGCTAAGTCCTCTCTGAACGATACGAAGTGATATGTGCTACGGTACCGTGTTTCTGACGGAATAATTCGTTTTTTAAAAAATTGNCCTCTCTGAACGATACGAAGTGATATGTGCTACGGTACCGTGTTTCTGACGGAATAATTCGTTTTTTAAAAAATTATAACTTTTTTTTTATCCTTTCGTTAGCATTTACGTTTCTACTATTTTTGAAAAACAAAACTTTTACTTGTATTTTANCCTCTCTGAACGATACGAAGTGATATGTGCTACGGTACCGTGTTTCTGACGGAATAATTCGTTTTTTAAAAAATTGTAACTTTTTTTTTATCCTTTCGTTAGCATTTACGTTTCTACTATTTTTGACAAACAAAACTTTTACTTGTATTTTANTAACTTTTTTTTTATCCTTTCGTTAGCATTTACGTTTCTACTATTTTTGACAAACAAAACTTTTACTTGTATTTTATCTATAAATTTTAGTTTTCATGTCATAATTAGAAAATAGGTATGTTGGTAATGGTTAGTAATAAATGTAACGTAAAATATTACTAAATGAGTTTTTGTGCGTCATTTGTAGATAAAATATTTCTTACTAAAATTACTACATTTAAGTTATATATTGGCTGTTCAGATTTTCCCTAGCTTACCTTAATCTAAGTGTTAAGTGTACGTTGGTGGTAGGTACGGGACTTGAATGCTTGACAGTGCTGAGCCCCATACTCCTACGTTGAGGCATGCATCGCCGCAGAGAGGGACTGGGCAGCCGTGGCCGCGATTGAAACCATTGCTACCTCCCTGAGTGCACTTGCGGTTCAGCTATAACTAGGGGCACCCGAATTTCGCGAAAACATTTCACGGCCAGTTGTATTTCATATCAATTTAGCTCAAATCCGATTTCGTGATTGGGTGGCCGTGTTACGCGTCATAGGTGTATTCCCGCGAATCAAAGACGCTTAGTATTGAAGCTACCAAATTCTGATTGGCCAGTTAAGTAGGAGAAGATCATTTTCACAAAGGCATGCCTTCAATAAGCAAAAGAAAACATTATGTATGCACTTAGGGTATTTAAATCTAGGATGTGCGTAAATCTTTTCGCGAAATTCGGGTGTCCCTATCTGTAGGGACAGTGATATTTCGCGAAAAGATTTTGAGACAAGATATAGTCCAAAGCACTGTAGGGTCATCCAGCTTCTTTGATTGGTTAAAAAACATTCTGGCCCATGTTAACCGCTTGCGCACAAATCACGAAGGTTCAGTGTCGGAGTTACTTAGTCCTGAATGGCTTGGTGAAAGACGGACACGGCATCAGCAGCCAATGGAGGTATAGCAAAAAATGAGGTGTGCATATAGTATTGAAGTATACTGTGTGCTCCGATTTTTACGCGAAAAGTCACTGGCCCTACCTATCTGTAATTAAGAAGAGAGAGTGAGAAACCGGCGTAGATACCGTAAAAACCTTACTGACAGGAAAAAGTTCAAACATGCTACATGCATTGATAGAAAATGCTATATGAGAAAGACAGGTAGGAACCACGCTCTCTGTTAGTGGCAAGAGTTGAATTGAGAGATTTGGACAGCTCTTAACATCGAAGTTTTAAGAGCCGATAAGGGTGAAATTACGAAAATCCGGGAGTGACCCGACCGGGGGTTTAAGCCAGTTCGCCTTGTCGGGAGGCGAGCGGTCCAACCGCACAGCCATCGCAGCCCCGTTAGTGGGAAGAGAAAAGCTAGTAGAAAGGGGGAGGGATCTTATCTTTCCTATTTATTGTGTAGCGCTGGCTTAATCAGAGTGATGGGTGGACACATCATTCTCATGGAGGGAATGGCGCAATTGAGCCAGTCCCTCCCCCTCCCAAGAATTCCCAATTGGTTCCTGAAAACATAAAAGGAAAAATGGTTTATCTTGTCAGCCAGTGTTAGCAGAGCAGCCACAGGCTGGTTGTATTATTATCCAGTGCTAATACGGCACATTTGTTTCTCTTTGATGATTTCTTCCAGAATAATTTAATTTTTGTGTTCACGGTGGCGGACGGAATCATGGTAAATCACAATGAGTAGTAGTTCAAAAGTAAGAACGTCAGCGCGACTTCATTGAAGTTGCCGCGAAGATACTGCAGTTGAAGTTACAGCATGTATTTTCGATTGAAACAAAAGCGGTGAACAGCATGCACGATTTCAGATAGTACACAATAAAAATTTGTGCAAGTGAGAAACAATAAGTAACCATTATAACTAATAAGCCTGCTTCCCTCTGCATGTATGCGAGTAAATTTCATGTAGTAAACCCTTCTCTAAAACTGAGATAAAAGAAACATGTGTGTTAAAGCAAAATATTTATATTGCAATCATTTCGAAAATTCGTTTCCGGCACACTTGTCACNAAAAGAAACATGTGTGTTAAAGCAAAATATTTATATTGCAATCATTTCGAAAATTCGTTTCCGGCACACTTGTCACACATAAGTTTACATGGCCTACCGTACTAATAATTATTTTCCATAATTTGGTGAATATCGGTTGAGTGTTTCACAAGATATGGCATACAAGTGGAGGTAGCTTACAAAATGGTGAAGCGAGTGAGTGAAGACNAAAAGAAACATGTGTGTTAAAGCAAAATATTTATATTGCAATCATTTCGAAAATTCGTTTCCGGCACACTTGTCAAACATAAGTTTACATGGCCTACCGTACTAATAATTATTTTCCATAATTTGGTGAAAANTGTGTTAAAGCAAAATATTTATATTGCAATCATTTCGAAAATTCGTTTCCGGCACACTTGTCAAACATAAGTTTACATGGCCTACCGTACTAATAATTATTTTCCATAATTTGGTGAAAATCGGTTGAGTGTTTCACAAGATATGGCATACAAGTGGAGGTAGCTTACAAAATGGTGAAGCGAGTGAGTGAAGACATATGGGCAGCTCTTAACAGTGAGATGAGTATGGTGCAGCGCCGGATTGAAGGGGCGAGGAAACGGGAAAAACCCGCCGACCAGCGACATCGTCCAGCACGATTCCCACTTGCGAAAATCCGAAGTGAGTCGGCTGGGGATTGAACCCGGTTTGCCTTGGTTGGAGGAGAACAGTCTAACCACTCAGCCACTGTGGCCTCGAAAATGGCGAAGAAAGGAAGTTCTGTGATGACACATTTGATGGTTATAATATAGGCTTCTCCCAGCAAACAAGATTTGATTAAACAATATCACCCACGAAATCATTCTACCACGCTCATTCATTTCACCAAGTTCATGAAAATACCATGGTAAGTGCAGAAGCCTTTAAGGCTTAAGCACATTGACCTGCGAGTCCAAGAAGGAGAATTTTCTTAGGGGTGCAGCCCCCTAATATATTAGCGTATTAGCGTATTTGATTAAACTCGGTTAAATTGTTTCGTATATATATAGTATAGTATTAAAAGATGTTTACGTTGTCGCAATTTTAAATAACAGTGCCAGACCTGCTTAAAACATATTAGTTTACATGGAACACGGTAGTATTTCATGTTTCCCAAATTTGGTCGGAATAAGTATATTGTTTTTTTTTTTTTATATCACAAAAACATTACTTTTTTCATGTGGCGCTATCTTACAAAATGGTGGACTAAAGTGGCTATGTATTAGCACATTTGATACTTGCAGTTGAAACTTTCAACATAGCCTACCTTGTTGGGTCGCAGTTGGTTAAACGCTATGTTATACATACCAAACTAATATAAAATATGTATATAGCCGCCATGTTAAAAATAAGTGAATTATACATTGAAGTCGTGTATGACAACATGTGCTATCACATAATTAGTTACCTGCGAAATTTGGCGATATTCTATTGGATAATATCCGAGATATAACGTTAAATTTAAATTGTTCGTGTAGTCTAAGCATCAAAATGGCGAACCAATAACGATTCACCTTACTAAATTAAATATTTAAATATTTGCATAATGAACTTTTAAGCACATAGCATGGCATAAATATGTAAACGTTTGATATCTGTATATCCTTACTAAGNTGAAGGGGCGAGGAAACGGGAAAAACCCGCCGACCAGCGACATCGTCCAGCACGATTCCCACTTGCGAAAATCCGGAGTGAGCCGGCTGGGGATTGAACCCGGTTTGCCCTGGTGGGAGGCGAGCAGTCTAACCACTCAGCCACTGTGGCCTCAAAAATGGCGAAGAAAGGAAGTTCTGTGATGACACATTTGATGGTTATAATATAGGCTTCTCCCAGCAAACAAGATTTGATTAAACTCGGTTAAATTGTTTCGTATATATATAGTATAGTATTAAAAGATGTTTACGTTGTCGCAATTTTAAATAACAGTGCCAGACCTGCTTAAAACATATTAGTTTACATGGAACACAGTAGTATTTCATGTTTCCCAAATTTGGTCGGAATAAGTATATTGTTTTTTTTATATATCACAAAAACCTTACTTTTTTCATGTGGCGCTATCTTACAAAATGGTGGACTAAAGTGGCTATGTATTAGCACATTTGATACTTGCAGTTGAAACTTTCAACATAGCCTACCTTGTTGGGTCGCAGTTGGTTAAACGCTATGTTATACATACCAAACTAATATAAAATATGTATATAGCCGCCATGTTAAAAATAAGTGAATTATACATTGAAGTCGTGTATGACAACATGTGCTATCACATAATTAGTTACCTGCGAAATTTGGCGATATTCTATTGGATAATATCCGATATATAACGTTAAATTTAAATTGTTCGTGTAGTCTAAGCTTCAAAATGGCGAACCAATAACGATTCACCCTACTAAATTAAAAATTAAAAATTTGCATAATGAACTTTTAAGCACATAGCATGGCATAAATATGTAAACGTTTGATATCTGTATATCCTTACTAAGNATTTGCATAATGAACTTTTAAGCACATAGCATGGCATAAATATGTAAACGTTTGATATCTGTATATCCTTACTAAGTACTCTATATGTACCGAGTTTGGTGAACAACGTGCTGCGTGTTTGTTGATGTCAGTATTAACCACTCACAAGTGAGAGATGCAGAAACTTCAACAAATCAGATTACTCGGAAGGAAGATGCTCAAAACAACGGGCAACGATTCTCTAACGTGTACAGCGCTAACCATAAATATCTTTCATGTGCAACATGCAGTCGATCATGGACACTGGGGTGGGTTAAGCCAATCGCCTACCTGGTGCTCGAAATGCGTTGAAGCGTATTTTAAAAATCCTTTTTTTTTGTTTTCTGACAAACTACTAAACGTGCCCCTGTAAGTTAACCTACGAAAGAAAGCGATTTCCAGACAATAACGGGGCCACGGTGGCTGAGCGGTTAGCCTTCTCGCCTCCCACCAAGGCGAACAGGGTTCAATCCCCGGCCGGGTCACTCCCGGACTTCCGCAAATGGGAATCGTGCCGGAGGATCCCGCTGGTCGGCGTGTTTTTTCGGGGAGCTCCCGTTCCCCCCGTCATTTCATTCCGTAGCTGCTCCATTCTCACCTCAATCACCCTAACCGGCTGTCAAAACCTCGTTGTTAAGGGTCGCCTAAATCTTTCAGCTCAACTCCTATCAGAGAATGGATACTCCCACATGAGAGGAACCGCCACGACATTTTGTCCCTGGGAATTTATCTGCTCTGTCTTACAAAGTTGATTATTTAGCTGGCATATAACCGGATACAAAATCCGTTGTGTTCGCTTCACTAACTGTACAAAAAAAATTTTTCATGGAGTTTATTGTTGGCTTGCTTTATAACAGATAGATTTAAGTAAAACTAATAAATTATAGATGAATATAATGCACATACTTTTGATCAAAGCGATTCTGAAAACCAGCATAAGTGTTTCCCGATACAATTTTAGGTTTAGATGTGAGAAAAGTCGCTGTAACTTAAGTTATATTTATGCATAAAATCGTTACAAATATATTTACGAAATCATAGNAGATGTGAGAAAAGTCGCTGTAACTTAAGTTATATTTATGCATAAAATCGTTACAAATATATTTACGAAATCATAGGAAAAACAAATATCACGAAAGCGTAATAAAATTTCCTTCCAAAATAAACAGTCAGTTTTTAAGAAGTTCTCCGGGGGGGGAAAAATATGTATTCTGTCTTGCAACGTAGTAGTGTATGTATAATAAATTATTCTTTGCTACCGAAAACGAGTGTCATGTAAGACTGAATCATTTATTAAAACGANGTAGTGTATGTATAATAAATTATTCTTTGCTACCGAAAACGAGTGTCATGTAAGACTGAATCATTTATTAAAACGACAGATTATTTACATTAAAACCAATTATTTTATTGAATTATTTGATTGAACTTTTATCAAACATTAGTAAAAGATTATCACCTAATGTGGAAGTGTCACTTTGGGAATTTTGGAGCTTAGTATCGTCCGTCATGTTTGATTTTCCTTTTATGCGCAACAATTTCCTTTTCAAATAAATAACTGAATATTTATAAATACAGAATATTAGCATTTTACAAAGTTCTCCAAATGTACTCGCCAAATTTTATCCATGTGTTACCTGTAGACACATACAAAATTCGCGTTATTACTTAGTAACATGCATTAGTAACATTACTAAGTAACGAGTCACTGCACAGTACCTACATGAGAGCTATTCGTGATTACATTGGTCACTGGCAACTGTACGGCGTCATTTACCTGTGTGATCGCTTCACTGCTGATTGGTTGCTCTACCGTCGATACTTTACTATTGGCTAAATGCGACCTTGAAACGTGCTACATGAGTTGTCTACTAGCAATCAACGGCACAAGTCAAAGTAGCATACGATATGCTGGAGTCCAACCTGGAGTGAAAAAAAAACGCTAATTTTGCAGATCCCTAGTTAACTGGTAATTGTGAAACGGCAAGAATCTACTGATAAGTCAACAGTGATTCTGCACTAATTACGTCATAATTACTTGACAAAGGTTCAGAATATATTATGGTTTTAAAGCACGAAATATGTTCCCAGATGAGTATAGTTGTGGTTTCCAAATACAGCATCCCTAAACAACTGAAATAAACTATAAACCAGTAGGGACAGGATAAGTTCGCGTTTTAAACGACGTGTAGGCTAGACTCCACTGTCATGTGCATTTTCGAGCCTCAGCTTTCTGTTAATTGGCTAATGAACCAATGTGTAGCCAGTTTTAGGTCAGACCAGGTGGCACAAGATTCGGTGCTTGTTTCCATGCATGTCTCTTATTGGCTCAGAGTTCAACTGGACGTGTCTAATAAACTGAGATCCAATTGCAAATATAGAGGAAATATATATGTATTTGAGGCCTATATAGTCCTAAAATGAAATAGCGAAATGCTGGACGAAACCCGATTATGTACTAACTTTTTATCACAAATAGTTTTTCAGAAAGTTTTTGGAAATTTTTGACTCAAGACATAACTAATAAATTCTGACACCTTCTTACATTGTTAGATAGTAGCTGTTTACATTATTCTCGGAGGAGCCGCGGTAGTGTAGTGGTCAGAATACTCACCTCCCACCTAGGCGATACGGGTTCGATTCCCGGTGGGGTCGCCCACGGATTNGTAGTGTAGTGGTCAGAATACTCACCTCCCACCTAGGCGATACGGGTTCGATTCCCGGTGGGGTCGCCCACGGATTTTCGCATGTGGGAATGGTACCGGACGATGCCACTGGTCGGCGATTTTTCTCGGGGATCTCCCGTTTCCCCCGACCTTTCATTCCGGCGCTGCTACATACTCACCTCAATCACCCTCATCGGCTCTCAAGACCTCGCTGTTAAGAGCCGCCCAAATCTCTTCACTCATTATTTACCCCTTTCATGCCCATTGTAGACAATCGTCAACATGTTGCACGGGAAGCTTGTATTTTACCGGTGCTGTACTCTGCGAGGCTCAGTGCCCAATGATATTCCCTGTGGGTAACTGATTCCTAAGCCATGCTACTGCGCTACGTTATGACTGGTTCATATCACTGATCACCAAACACAAAGACTGTAGGTTATGATAACNAGCCATGCTACTGCGCTACGTTATGACTGGTTCATATCACTGATCACCAAACACAAAGACTGTAGGTTATGATAACGTAACGAAATGTGTGCTTTGCCAACTGAAGTACAGTACGAATCAAAAAATGTATAATTTGCAACACGAGAAATTATAAATTAATGTGAGAATGAAATGGTTACTATTATTCTCAGGGCTCTGATGGAAGCTAAGAAAATGCATTTTATTTCTTATATTCCGGTGTTGCGAGAAAAATAACGACAGTGAATATCTAGCCATACAAGAAGGTGTTGAAATTATTATTTATATATTTTGCCAAACGTTTGGATAAACAATATGAAAACTATTATCTATGACGAAAAAAGGGTAAGTATACTGATCTCGTGCATCATTCCCGTCAAGGATAAATTGTAGTAGAGGCGCCCCGAGATGCTCTTCGCGATGAACGCCCCAGCATTCGGGATTAACGACGATATTCGCTCGAGTCTCGCGCCGAGAAGGCGCTCGCGAAATTGCCAATATTCTCCGGCGTAGCGAACATTTAATTCGACTTGGCGGGTTTCTAGGTGTTGGAGGGGGGAGATGAAGATTTTTTTGCGGTGTTCAAACCGGAAGAGGTGGCAGGGGGAGAAGTTCTTGGCCGACTTGTTTATTCGCAGGCGGAGCGCGGCGCGAGTATTCGGCGGCGCAAATCTTGTTGGGCGCGCGCCCTCTCCCAGGGTCTGCGCGAGGCAGTGCTGGAGCCACGCCCGGTGTATGTAATCCAGTTACGTGCCGAGCTCTCTCTCTCTCTTCTCTCTCTCTCTCTGTGAGGTAATTACCGCTCCAAGGCGGGGAGCAACCTGGAAGCCCGCCTGCCGCGCAGCTAGTGCTGTCGCCATCAGGGGAACAACATACTTAACGCTTCGAGTGCGATACAGATTTACTGGCATTCAGGACAGCCTAAAAATGAGTCTTCCAAATTGATTACTGCATCACCCATCAGTTCACATTCAATTTACAACCGTCCTATCGGTCCATACACTAAATAACTTTCGTTACTGGCTGACTTTCTGCCAATATAATACCCAGTTGAAGGTATCCCAACCAACTCTTCTTTCCTATGTAAAATAATGTAGAATACACCCTGTTCATCTAAGCATTTTACACTTTGAGTGTGGCTCACGTAATACTACTATGCATAGAACCGTATGTAAAGTGCAGGCGAAGTAATATTTCCTCGCCCGTGTCTCTAAAGAATAGGATATCGAAATATAACGGCAAACTCCATACAACTTTGTTAGTTTCAGACGACGTAATATTACTTCGGCAGATCTCGAAGTGCTAAATATGATGGTTTATCACGGGAAACGTTGACTGTTTGCTAGGATTCAACGTACTGTGTACATGTCCGAAAGTTTTATTTCTTTTCTTATTGGCTGTCGTGCTTGTGCGAAGCTAATACGCCATTTCACTGGGCCTATGAGGATTTTGATACAATAAGGCAGGTATGCAAACATTTCCGAGTCAAAACCTTATTCATCCAATCTCGAAAGAATAAACTAGTAAGAATGTTATAGAAGATATGTTGGCCCAAAAAATGTTCACATTTTCCATCATCTCTAAACATGCCCTTTCATTTCCACATTAAGATATAATTAGGGGCAGTGATATTTCGCGAAAATATTTCGAGACAAGATACAGTCCAAAGCACTGTAGGGTCGTCCAGCTTCTTTGATTGGCTAAAAAATATTCTGGCCCGTTTTAACCGTTTGCGCAGTAATCACGGAGGTTCGGTGTCGGAGTTACTTAGTCCTGAGTGGCTTGGTCAAATACGTACACGGCACCAGCAGCCAATGGAGGTATAACAACAGCTGAGGTGTGTATATAGTATTGAAGTCTACTGTGTGCTCCGATTTTTACGCGAAAAGTCACTGACCCTAGATATAAGTTCTAGTGATGCAAATGAGAAAAAAATTTCGGTGCGGGCCGTACTTGAGCTGGCAAAACACTTGTTTGGTAATCACAAACAATGATCTGTATCTTTTTTTGTGTTCGGTGATCGGTGAATACACAAGTCGTAGCGGTGATATACACAAGTCGTAGCGGTGATATACACAAGTCGTAGCGTAGAGCAGAACCGTGGTTTACAAATCAGTTACCCTCAGGGAAGACGATTGGGCACTGGGCCTCGCAAAGTACAGCACCTGTCAAATGTAACCTTCCTGTGCAACATGTAGGCAATTGTCTACAATAGGCATGAAAGGGTTTAAACACTTCCAGGACTATGCCCAGATGCAGCTCGGCCAAGGATAATANGGTTTACAAATCAGTTACCCTCAGGGAAGACGATTGGGCACTGGACCTCGCAAAGTACAGCACCTGTCAAATGTAACCTTCCTGTGCAACATGTAGACAATTGTCTACAATAGGCATGAAAGGGTTTAAACACTTCCAGGACTATGCCCAGATGCAGCTCGGCCAAGGATAATATGAAGATTTCTCAGTCCATGAAGAAAAATCTCGTACGAGTGTAGTTTCATTGTTTTATTGGTGTTTTATGAATAGAAGCCCTACATTTTCGCATCATAAGTAGAAATAGGAAAATTTTGCGAGTTCAATGACCTGTTGGTTAGACACCTCACTCCTGTGCGCACTCGAGCCTCAGGAGTCTGTTCATTGGCTGCTGCTCCAGTGTTACATCATACCTGGCAGTATGGCATTCACTGCTTGTTTCCTTGCAAGTCTGCTATTGGTTCAGAGTCATCTAGCGCGTGTCTAATGAACTGTGATCCAATTGCAAAGGTGACGTCACTATATATGTGTTTGACGTCTATCTAGTCCCGAAATGAATTCGCGAAATTTTCCCATCCCTAGTTTTAATACGGCGCCAAGCTAAACTACGCATTCCTCTAACGCAAGTGAAGAGATTTGGGTGGCCCTTAACATCGTGGTCTTAAGAGCCGGTGGCATCGTCCGGCACGATTCCCTTTGCGAAAATCCAGGAGTGAACCCGCCGGGAATCGAGCACTGTTCGCCTTGGTGGGAGGTGAGTAGCCTAACCACTACAACACCGCGGCCCCTGGGAAATCGATAGCAAAAATTGTCAACCGCATTAAGGCCGCGTCGTTTCATAACTAGGAATAGGAAAATTTTGCGTTCTGAACGACCTGTAGGCTACACTCCACGGGCCTATGTATTTTCCAGCCTCAGATTTCTGAACATTGTTTGTTGCCCCAGCACGGGATTCGGTGCTTGTTTCCTTGCAGGTCTGTTATTGGCTCTGAGTTCACTTAGACGTGCCTTATATACTGTAATCCAACTGCAACATAACAGAAATATACACGTGGTTGAAGTCTACCTTGCCCTGAAATTAATTCGCAAAATTTTCCAGCCCCTAGTCGTGACGGAGCATTACGGCGAGTCTTCCCAAAGTTGCGATGTGCATTTCCAGGAGGCTAAATTTCTTGCAAATCAGATATGTAACGGTAGGATATTATTACACGCCATCTGAGCCAATGGATTACACTACATATGCCACTTTGTACTTTTCCCCTGCCCCTTAACCCGTTTGGTTACACATTAATTTCTGAGTTCGAGTTTTGCAATCACGTAATTTTGTTGGTCTGCGCTGTACTTTGTTCAGCACTTGTCTCGGAACCAGTAGACAACGTTCTGCGTGCACAGTGTTATTGGAATTAACCATTCGTGTCAAAGAGGTGTATAGAATTCTTCCAATCATATTAGACACTAGGGAAACTGATGTCTCACTGTGTACAGCACCTTTCATAAATATTCTTCATGTGCAACATTCCCACGATTGTGAACACGATTACTGAACGGGTTAAGTAACTGCGAATAAAAGCAAAAATAATTATAATTTTAAGCATTACCGCTATTTTTTTTCCGTTCAATACATTTAACCTTTTGAGGAGCATGAACTTATGTACTCGGGACTACGTTAATGTGGATTTTTTTTTTCTTGCTCTTGAAGACAAAACTCGCAATTTTATATTTTTTGCCGTTTCTCTGGATTTTATCAGTGTCTATGTAAATAATCACTACTATACTCTAAAAAAAAATTCTGGTAAACTTCCTACACTGAATTGGAAGTTTTTAATCCACATATCGTATAAAAATAATACCACATAATAAAAATAATACCACACATCTGGCTACCAATACGGAAATTTTTGCGTTGCTACTATACCAAGTTGGGAATTTTCTTCCGCATGTTGGGACCACGGTGGCTGAGCGGTTAGCCTGCTCGCCTCCCACCAAGGCGAAACGGGTTCAATCCCCGGCCGGTTCACTCCAGATTTTCGCAAGTGGGAATCGTGCCGGACGATGCCGCTGGTCGGCGGGTTTTCTTGGAGATCTCCCGTTTCCCCTTCGCTGCTCCGTACTCATCTCATTTCACCCTCATTGACTCTGAAGACCTCGATGTTGAGAACAGTCCAAATCTCTTTACTCAATCACTCATGCCCATTTGACTGTTTCCTGACCAAATATAAGAACGCTAGCATGAATGTATGGGAAATAACTTCACCATTCGCTCTTTTTCACTCTACTTATACACTCGTATATTAAATTTGCGAATAATTTCTTAGAGTGTAGTCAACATTTTTGTTCGTAAGAATGAAACAGTTCATTTAAATAACTTCTCAAGTGAACATGGTTGGTTGTGAAACCTGCTACATCTGTCGCGATGCATTAACAGGTTCACAGTTAACTTGCGACTTCATTGGCCGACTTCCAGCCAATAGTAAACGTTGTACTATACAGTAGGCGTAATATGTGTAGCCACTACCAATAGGGACGATGCTAAGTGGGAATAAGAAGGCAAGCACATATGACATTGCTGTAGTGGAGCATATAAGCAGCTCACTTCAATCTTGTCTTCAGTGCCAGTAATTTTGTGCCCACCTCAAAGGATTAATAAAATAATAGTAAAAAGTGTCAGCTGTCAATAAATGTTTTTTGACCTTTCCAGGATAAACATCTTATTCCCACAACATGTATTTACTCAGATACCCGTACAAGCGCAAACATTGGTTTTACATGTAGTTTTTTACTATTGAGTGCCAGAACAAATGTACACAATTGTGAAAATAACGCACCGGGGTGTTATTTTGTATGTGTACACAACAATGCGATGCTCAATGCCCAATGAACTTCACTGTGACTGTATGAAAATCATGGGTATTTAGAAGGGAAAGTGATTTCTGGTGAAATGATATCGCGATTAAAGTTACTTCAAAACTCTAAGATTTGGTTAAAAATTTATAGATGAGCGAATTATTTCTTCGCTTTTAGAATTAATGCGCATGCCAATAATGTATATTCTGTCCATATAAAGGTCGCGAACATCTGTATAGATATTTTAAGTAGTCAAGGGGTCATAGCAGCCGGTAGTAAAATAAAGTCTGCAATTGTCTACACAGTGTATTGAATACAATCATGCACTCACAGTATTTCGTAAAAGATCAGTAGGTTGGATTGTATAAGGTTTATTATTAACGTCCCCCTGTGTTATGCCTGAAGGTTTATTAGGGGATGGCTTATAAACTATCTTATGAAATAACTTAAACTAATACCAATAGCTTACCTGGGACTCGAACCCAAAATCTCCCGCACCCCATACCGGCGGCCCACCAACCAACTGAGCCACGGGAGGTCGGCAATACCAGTGGGTTTAGCAGTTTATAGACACCTTATAATTTCGCGTTGTAATCTTGTGACACAGCAGACTTCATATAAGTATGCGTTAGCTTGATGTGTGTCACTGGACCTCCTCTCTTCCGACACGTCCTTCAGGACTCTGCGCCAATCGCAAGGGCGGAGATTAATCATAAAATATTGCGTAGGCCGGTAGAATTCATTGTAAATCGGTAAACCACAGGTGAACTAATGTAATTAAGTAACTGATACAATCACCCAGATTTAGTTTATTCTAGTGAAGCAGTTTCCAATAGTTAGCAAGTTAATAGGGGAGAGTTGGACGAAATCTTCGAGTTACAAATTTTTGCCATTACTTACGTTTAGTGACCCGAAAATTTGGCAATTTCCTTTCGGGAAAAGTTAATTCAATCCCTTGTTTTTTATGCACGTTTTGTGATTGGCCGACAGCTGATTACACGCCGCTTCCTTCTCAAGGACTCTGAGCATATAATAAACAGAGAACAAAATGCAAAGCCAATCACGGCCTCTCACTGTGGGAGCAAGCAACCAATGAACAGTCAATGTCTACTCCAGTATAAAAATTAATGTGAAGTCTAGCTTACAGGATACTTATCTCGCCAATTTTTCCTGTCTCTACTTAACACTGAGGCAAATTTTCGAACATGTGACGGTTTTATGGCATAGAACGTCATTTAATTATATTTTAGAAACCATTATCTTTTCACTTCTTGTACTACTGTCGCTTCTGAAGATATTCTCAAACGGTAATAAATAAATATTTCTCATTTATTCCACATCGTAGTCAAGTAATAGTAATGCATTAATTTTATAGTTATTAATCATCTTAGTGTTATACTATGACTTTTTGAAGAAGAAATTCCTATAATGAATGATGGTTAATATATTTTATGACTCTAAAACTGGTAACACCAATATTATTATTATCTCTATCACTTTCCGTACGGTGGAGAGTGGAGAGTGGAGTGGAGAGATTTGGGTGGTTCTTAACCGAGATGAGTATGGTGCAGCGCCGGAATGCAAGGGTGGGGTAAATGGGACCTACCCGAGAAAACTCGCCTACCGGAGCGGCGTCGTATGGCACAAAACCCACGTACGAAAATCCGCAGAGAAACTAACCCGATTCGTCTACACCTAGGTGGGAGGCAATTCGTCTGATCACTGCCCCACCGTGGCTCCCTTACCCGTTCGGTTACACATTAATTTCTGCGTTAACCCCTTGGCATATTATCCCGGTATACTCATTAACATATAATGTGTTACAAAATGAGTAAACGCATGGTTGGTGCTGTACAAGGTTAGAAGCTTGCACCAATAAGAAGAGTGTTTTCTTCATGGTTAATGCTATTGGCTACTGCTTGCTCTCTAATATATTATTATTTGTTGCTGCTGATGCCATAGACAAACAGAAATTCTTTTCATATGCTCCATTGTGTAAGTTATTAACGAATTCGTAAAACCTTATCAGTTCAAAAATGTCCTCTTTTGTAAGACATGGAACGTAAATTAATGTGTCCGTGAAGGGGTTAAATCGCGGTGGTTCGAAGTCAATTCCACTCTCTCACTATCAGCGTGCACTGCAAAACGGGCGGATCGTGTGCCCGCCGTTTTCTAACTAACAACAGGCTCCAGTCGTGCGGGAAAATAATGTCCTCGTTTGTTTGCACGCCTTTCTTCTCTCTCTTTACCCAAACCAGCCACTGTCTAAACATTGCTGACGCGTCAGCAGAAAAAAAAAGTATCGATTTATTTGCTCCCGCCGGGTATTGCCTTGTCAGACGCAAATGTTTACACTACAGCGGGGCACAACAAAAATATTGACGGAAAAAAACGAGGGGCAAATGTGGCACTGACCCTACTAGCCTGCTACATCTGCGAGCGTTTTTACTCAAGGTCAATATTGATTGTGTTGGGCTCGTGCTTGCCACAGGCGCGCTGAAGAAATAAAAAATTATGACTATGGGAAATTTTTGTATAGTCTATTCACGGTAAAGTGAGAATTTTTAAAAGCCCTCTCATTAGTTATAATAATTAATAAATATAATTTATTTTAGCCTTAGATGTTGACTTCAGAGTGCGGTGGAATATATACATTGTGTTTATTACTTGCATGGCAATATTTATTTTAAAAGGTGGTTAAAGGAAATAGAAATGGCTGAACTAAAAAAGTTACTAGGGTCTCAAAAGTTCTCACTTTACCGTGAACAGCCTATACAAACTTGTGACCCTTAGAAAACCCGCACTTTCACCTCCTGGACGGAAAGGGCTAAATCTGTAAATATCCACGAGAAAAACCAACGCCAGCAACCTAAATGCTTGCAATTTCTTTATGAACAAACTCTAAAAATGTAATTCCCTGTTCTCTTCTTTGGGAGAACCGCAAGAAAAACTATAATTAAATGGCGAATTGAATGTTAGATGTTAGATTGAGCATAAATACCATTATTTAACCTGTGAAGGAACATATGTTTACCTTATGGAAAGAAAAAACCTTTTTTTTCAGACAAGAAGTTTTATATCTCATAAATTCCTCATTTTAAAAATGTTGTACAAGCTATATAAAATAGTGTTATATAAAATATTTAAATAAATGTATTTTCTTATTACGGCAAAACCCCGCTCTACAGTGAGCTTAAAAACTTATCTCTGCTCCCACTGAGCTTTCAAATGCTGCAAAAATGCATACAGTAAATCGTATTTTATCTGGACGCACAAAAATTTTCGCCACAATCGAGCGCTAAATTTGAAGGCCCATAACAGTTTCGCTTCGCAATGACCACAAATATTATCTTACTCAAATTATAACACTTTCGCTCATTCATACTTTACTGACAAAAAAATTATGCCAGCAACAGCGACATTTATACTTGCTCTGAGTTAAAGACTCAGTAATATCCGTTTTAATTTTTTTTGTGTGTGTTTTACGGCCTGAGGGTTGTTTTCGTACTTATATTTAACGTTCAGACATTCCCACTGAAGGGAGCTGATTCACCCCTAACTGGGCCGCTGCCATGGTTTATAGACCATAAAACCATAAATGAGGAGGTCCTTCCTTACACACACGTGAAACATTTTCCAATAGGTTTAGATTTCTACAGAAATCGTTTTTAAATTACAAGGACATTAGAGAGAACAATCGAACAGTTCTATTGTTCTTGGGTCACGTCGTTTTCGGAAATGTTGTTGTCCAGGCCCGGGAACCAATGAGGGCAAGGTGACGTCACTACGCAAATGGCGCCAAGTGTTGCCGGAGCTGGAGTCAGTCTTCAGTCTGAAGTGCGGGAGTGCGGTCATGCTTCTGCCACTCGCTCCACGTCTGTCCCCCATCAAACCTCGATGTCAACGCCGAGGGACAAATAGCTACGCCGGAAGATCCACGATTTCGCCCAGCCAGCCAGAACAGCGTGCAGTTTGACGTCTAAGGTGGGGGGGGGGAATCTTCTTGTAGATATTTTGATGTAGGCGGGTAAGAACGTGTTTTTTTTTTACGCAAAAATCCGTCGGTGCCAAAATGAAACGGCGCAGCGTCTCAAACTTTTTTATCAAACTATAACATAACTCCTAACAATACAGACCCAGTGCACATAATTGTAAACATAACGCATAACGCACATGAAGGTAATCCTTGGCCAGTCTTTTACACTGAGAGGCTGACTGCCCGATGATATTCTCTGTGAGTAAGGAATCGTAAATCTTCCTACTGCTCTCGGTTCTGAATGGCTCATGTTACCACAGCCAAGCAGAAAGCCTAAAGCTCATTATGCTGTTCACGGTAAATTGAGCTTCTTTGAAAGCCCTTAATTCTTACACTTACGTGTTTTTTAAAAATGGAAAACAAAATAAATCATTTCAGTATTCACAAATGTTTACATAACACATTCAATTCATTCTTAATATGCAGAACTACTTCTCTTCCGTCGCTATCAACTTAAATAGGTGAATTAAATTCAGTGTGTCTATTAAAATACATGCAGTTAGGGGCAGATATATTTTTCACATGTTGATTTCAATCAAGCGCAATTAAATTTGAACAACCTGTAAATAATTTAATACAATACAACAAAGGTTTTTTTCGATTTTACATTCCCGAAAACCCAAATATCGCTTGAACTTCACGAACAACGTAGAAACTCAACTTAATAATACTTTACATAAGAAATATTTCTTGCAAGCCTTTAAAAAAACAATATTGGGTATGAAATATACATATTACAGTTAAATACAAAACATAAGTTTTAAGAATATTGAATGTATGTTAGTGTTAACGGAAGTAAGAACCGCATGTGTTATGTGTAGAGACATGCAAAATTCGTGTCATTATTTGGGAACACGTTAAACTTTAAACACTCTTACCTTTGCAATACGTTTGTCATTGGATCATACTTTACTTGACACGTCTTAAGTAACTCTGCGCCAATACGTTAACACTTCACTCACAATTATGTACCCCAATCACGTGCCATTCTGTCAGAAAGGGAGTGACTTCACAACTATGCAGCAGCCAATGGAGAAACGACGTCGGTTCCAGTATATACAGTACTGTGAAGTTTAGTCTGATGCCAAATGATAACGTGAAAATTGCAGGTCCCTAGTTACACAGTAAATTTAGCAAACAATTAAACAAGTTACACATGACGTGATTCACCAAAGGTTTTATTCATGAATTGTGGAATATATTGGATTTTGAAATAGCGTTTTATACTAAGGGAAGTCGTGTCTATGTTAGAGGGCTCCAAACTAGTTTTTATAACGTGCGGGACGCCTTGAAATTAATGTTTGCCCTATTTCGTCTGAAGCTTGTGCTCTTTTCGTAGACCGAAACAAAGCGGATACATTTAACACCTTGACATATTAACCTTTGTATACTCGTTAACGTATAATGTGTTGCAATACAAATAAAATAATGGTCGGTGCTTTACAAGGTCAAAATCTAGCACCAATATGAAGAGCGTGGGTAACGCTATTGGCTACTGCTAGCACACTAAAATATTATCATTGGTTGCAGCTAATGCCATACACAAATATAAATTATTTTCTTAGGCTCAATTGTGTAAGTTCTTATAATGAATTCGCAAGTACTTGTCAGACCAAAAATGTCCTTTTGCAGCACCTGGAACGTAAATTAATGAGTACGTGAAAGGGTTAACAGTCCGTAACAAACTTGTAGCGCGGGTTTCAAACATTTTTTAGGCAGGTTCAATAAGGCGGTCACCTAGTGAGGAGTATGTCTGTGTGAGTGAGGCAAAACACGAAGGAGCGCTGCGAACGACGTCTACCAGCGTAAGTAACGCGCTGTCGCCTCTACGCGCAAGGCGTTCAACAGGCGTTTGATTGATTGATTGTATAGTTTCTTTATTTAACAAGGACAAATATATAAATGTGCGAATTAATCACATGAAGAATGAAAAATCACAATTCCTCGTGTACCAACGATAATTTTTCGTTCTTGCACGAAGCAGAACAAAGCATCACGTCAGTGAACTGTAAAAGATAGAAAAAACCGGTAATTACATGAAATTAGGGGAAATTAACCAAAACCCCAACATCGTTTTTTTTTTTATTGTATAGTTTCAACAGGCGTGCAGTCTGTCCGTCGGAGACTCGCCTGGACGTGACTTCAAGCGGCAACCCTATGCTTTCATTGCACGCGTCTCTGTAGCGAAGTACAGCGCGTGCCTCTATCGTAGTTTCGCATGTATCCGGTTCGTTCGTTCTTTTGTTTGTTTTATTGCGTCCGTAAGATATTATTTAAATATATAGCAGTACAAAGATATTTAACGAATAAAAATACAATACACAAAGTTTATGTACTTGACATATTAAATACACGTTTATAGGGCCAGTGACTTTTCGCGTAATAATCGGAGCACACAGTAGACTTCAATACCATATAAAATATCTGAGCTCTTGAAAAGAGGTCAACATGAGTTTGGCTTTCTTTTGCAATTGATTATTCTTACAGCTCTCTTTTTCATGTAAAACACTTTTTTACTGTCAGTGGAATTCCACCATAAAATTATACTGTAACGCATGATGAAATGAAAATATGCAAAATATACAATTTTTGTTGTATTTTTATTCAAGACCTCTGTAACACTTCGTAGAGCGAAACAGACCGAATTTAGTTTAGGTAAAATATACGCAATGTGAGATTTCCAGTTTAATAAATTGTCTACTTTTAAGCCAAGAAACTTAGTCACTGCTGATTCATTAATTTTGTCTGTGTTACTGCTAACATATGAATTAGTGTTTTTCTGTTCTATGTGAGGAAATTCATAAGATATGTTTTATCTAGGTTGAGATATAATTGGTTTGCAGTAAACCATGCATATAGCTCTGTAAATGTTGTGTCTGTTTTTTGCATAAGATCATTAACTGAGTATCCAGAGACTAAGATGCTAGTATCATCTGCAAATAAAATTGGAGTAGTGCCTGGGGTTAAGGCTCATGAGAGGTCATTTATATACAATGGGAAGAGTAGGGGGTTAATATTCAGCTTTGTGGGACACCATACTTAATTTTTCCTGATTCAGAGTAGAATTAAATAGTTTTCCTTTGATCCGCACTTGTTGTCTGTTTGAAAGGTATGAACTTGTACGTTTATTGTGTGTACCTTATACTCCATAAAACTTATATTTTTTTATAAGTATGTTGTGATTTACACAGTAAAACTCTTTAGAGAGGTCGCAAAAGATTCCATTAGATGACATATATTTTGAGACACAGCAGTCTGAAAAAGCCATGTTTAGCTATGTTAGAGGGCAAGAAAATAATGTTCCCTATGTGCGTAATGTTTTGAAAGTACCATTCCGTCATTGTCTGGAGTGAGCGAAGAGATTCGGGTGGCTCTTAACAGCGAGGTTTTGAGAGCCAATTAGGGTGATTGAGGTGAGAATGGAGCAGCACCGGAATGAAAGGGTGGGAGAAACGGAAGATCCCCGAGAAAACCCGCCGACCAGCGTTATCGTCCGGCACGATTCCCAAATGCCAAAATCCGGGAGTGGCCCGGCTGGGAATTGAACCCCGTTCTCCTTGATGCGAGGCGAGAATGCTAACCGCTCAGCCACCATGGCCCCATTATTGTCTGGAATTCGCTTTCTTTTCGTAGGTTAACTTACACGGGGCACGTTTAATAGTTTTGTCATAAACCCAGTGTCCATGATCGGCTGCTTGTTGCACATGAAAGATATTTATGGTTGGCGCTGTACACATTAAGGAATCATTGCCCGCTGTTTTGAGCTTCTTCCTTCCGAGTAATCTGATTTGTTGAAGTTTCTGCATCTCTCACTTGTGAATAGTTATTACTGACATCAACAAACACGCAGCACGTTGTTAATTGGTTGCGATAAGCATGCTCTACCCAGGTGCCGAGAACTTCATAAAAGGTAACGATTGCAACACTTGAGCTAGTAAATTAATTCCGAACTGAATAGGTTACAGCCATCTTTCGCATTACTGGATTTGTTTAAAGGTATTGCTGATATAAATTCCTAATAAGAAAATTTTTCTGAAACTCGTTGTAGGATTTGGCTATTCACCTTTCCCTGAGATACATACATAACATGTGAACCTCTATTGTATTACAATGTTGCGGCTAGTTAGATATTAAAAATTAATAAATGTTGTTTTTCCATTATAAACAAAGAGAGAGAAGTTTGGTCTTAAGCGCCGGTGAGGTTAAAGTGAGGTGAAATTGGAGCAGCGGCCGATTGCAAGGGCGGGTGGGGAGAGAAATTAAGCGATCTGAAAAAACCCAGTGGGTAACATCGTTCACGTTTTCCACATGTGAAAATCTGAAAGACCAAGCCGGATATCGGGTCCGGTTTGCCTCGGTGGGAGGCGCGAGAAGTCCTTCTGCTGCACCACCGCGGACCTTTGTGTTTCACTGATTTTAACATAATTATATGTGGTGGGGTTTTCACGGTAAAATAAGCACTTTTGGAAGAAACCTCAGAAAAAATATCACTGTCCATAATTACATATATTCTACACGATACACTGGCATGCAGGTTCCTATTTAAGTTCGCAGTGAATTGATAAAAATAGTTCTTAACACATGACTTTGTATTGCTTAAATGTACAGTCACTGAAGATGTTCAGTTGCCTGCTCAACTTATCACGCAGCGTAGTTATATCGTAGTCTAAAGATAAGGTAGACCGATTCTTCGTCTTCTGCACATGTACCCAACATTGGCCTATTCCACACCAATATATCTGTCAAAGTCACATGGTCAACTGTGATTAACGTGGTTCTTCATATATTAAACTTCAAAAGACAGGCATTTTTATATGAATAAAATTATTTAACTAACTTGATTTTGATGTAATTGGATTACAAATGTGTGAATTTGCATATCAGTTACACTTTTATTTATTTGCACTGCTTAATTTGTACCGCGCATGAATAATGTGTCCAGGTCCATGGCAATAATAGTTTCATATTTGGCAGAAGGACACAAAATGTGCAGTAAAAGTAGATTTTAAGCAAAGCTTTCAAAAGTACTGGATTTACAATGAACAGCCTGTAATAGTTCAGATTTCATATAACTCTTAGGGTGAATATGGGGTAAAACGATATCACTGGCAGCGCACAACCAGTCTTCGTGTCTCGACATTTAACTGCTATTATGTCAACACGACTGTCATATAGGGCACGGATAGGATTTGAGGTTAGAACACTGTTTAGTAAAGACATGCTTTGAGATATTTGTATACCTCCTCTAACCAGTTTGTGAAGCAGTTATAATAAAGTCAAGTTAGTTAAAATATTTTATTCGTTTAAAAATGCTCGTCTTTTGAAATGTAAGATATAAACAAACATATTCATCAGTGTTTACCATGTGACTTTGACAGTTGTGTTGGTGTGAAGTAGGTCAATGTTGGGTACATGCGCGGAATGCGGAGAATCGGTCTACGTCATCTTTAAAAAAACTATATATAGTCTATTCACGGTTTCCTCACACTTTTGAATCAAACTCTTGAATAAAAACCCCATGTCTGACGTGCTTGGTTGTTCTCCAAATATGCCATGTATCAAGTACTTGTATTAACATAAAAAACATTATTTTTATTAAATTTTACTTCTACTTATATTTTCTTATACATTAAAATATTTCAGTTATACTTAATATTAATAAAAACAAGGAGAATATATATGTGTGTAGGTAATGCCTCGTAAGAAATAGTCCATATACAAAATATTATTTCACTGAGTGCGCACGAATGCGGTGCGCCGTCCCTTTGGTGTAATTTTCTAGACTCGGTTATGCTTTGTTTGCATGAGGCGGAAGAATATCTTGGGTGTAGAACTTTATCAGGGCTTCAGAAAAGCTTTAATTAACCGTGAATGGACTTTAACTACACTGCATGGTAAGACGAACAGGAAGCTGAACAACTTCAGTAATATTTTCAAAAATTGTTTTCTTCCTTAAAGACGAAAATATATATATCAAACAAGACAAGTGAACCCATGAGACCAAAGCCCTGCTCTTTGTTGGGCGTGAACAGCCTTGTCATTTCCCTCGACGATCGCTGTGATTGGCGCCGGTATCGGGAACGCCACTCCAGCGCTGCCGTCGCAACTACGTGCGCCAATACTAGAACGTGCGCGCTCGCTGACGTGCAGGAAATTAACAGCCGGCTACGCGCAATAAAGAGCGAATGCGTCCTCCGTCGAGATTGGCGCGCCGTTGCCCGTGTGTACAAAACACTTCCGTTTTTTTTTAATTACAATATCAATAGTTTACCCGATGACAGCCAACTGCATTTCAACAGCTTTGTAAATGTCCGCGTTTAATTTCGCGGGTTTTATTTTATTTATTTCATTGCGCCCCTAAGGACACCAGAACAATAGAAAATAGAAGACTGACAATCGAGTGATCAAGACACGTTTAACGGAGACAAAAACTGAAATGGCCCCTCGCAAACACGACAGCCGATCAACTGTTGACAATCGTTTGTTTTTTTTCCAGTGAAGAATACTTTAAAGTATACGTGAATGATAAATTAAACTACACACTGTTTTCCTCCTTCGGTCACAGCGTCTAGTGTATGAGACGTTAAAGGCCGTTCATGGTAAACTGACCACCTTTGAAAGCTTTGCTTAACATCTACTGGTTCGCACACAGTGTATTCTTCCGTCATATGTAAAATTTACACTGGTATGGATGGGACTGATAGCTTTATTCATGCGTTAATTCAATGAAACTGCGAAATTATTATAAAAATAAATATTATTCCAATTTCTTTGTTTTTTAGATTTATTTTTATTAAAAAATACGGAAAACAAAGGAAGTATTTCAATATTCACAAATATTTACATAACACTTTTAATTAAACGTTAAGACATGGAACTGTTTACCCTCCGTCGTTACCAACTTTACTAGGCGTTCGTTACCCAGTGTGCCCGTTAAAACACACGCACGTAGGGGCAGTGACATTTTTCAAAGGTTGATTAAAAAAAGGCTTGGTTAACCTTGAACAGCTTGTACACAGGAAGTTGTATTGTTAGCCTGCGCTGTAAACAGTGTTAAATGAGTGCGTCACCTAAATGGAGGTATCATTCTTCTTGAGACTGCATCCCGTAGTCTTATAAATAGCTGCTCTCAGTAACGCGAAGAACAAACGCATTCCTACTCGGTCCGATATATGGCATAGCGTTATACCGATGGTGGGACAGTTCCGAACATAAACTTCGCTCGTTTCAACTCCTTGTGCGAAATGTTTCTAATTGTGACAACAAATCAGAGCCAGTGTACAAGTGTCCATAGCGCACAGGGAGATTATTTTTGGCTATTGCTGTAAATTACGGGGCTCAAGGTCCAATAATATTCTCTGTGGGTAACAGACTCGTAAACCGTGCTACTACTATTGGTTATGAATGGTTAATACTACTATAGCCGAACACCAAAGCAACGGTTCTGAGGTTGTAAAACAAGTTCTTTGTCGTTTTAACTCCCTCAATCGTGAAAGAGTATGTGATTTTAAGCATAGTGCTGAACCTATTTTTCGCTCGTAAATGTTTATTAGTAATACTATCACTCTTTTTGGTATATCTGAACCGGGTTCAACTCCCAGTGCGGCCATCCTGATTTAGGTTTTTCGTGGTTTCCCGAAATCACTCCAGACGAATTCTGTGTTGGTTCCTTACTACATGCCATGGCCTATTCCCTCCACGTTTCTGCTTCATCTGAGCAACTTGCTCCGTCTATAATGACCTCTCCGTCAACGAGACGGTAAAATACTTGCCAACCTTTTGTATATCTGAGACAGTAAGTATATTGTTATTTTTTGTGTTTGATAAGTTGGCAGTAGCTATTGATGTGATCAAAGCAGAAGCTGTTTTGTGCTTGCTTCTTACAGTGCAGGTCAACAAAGCCACTCCTCGTGCGACGTCCACTATATAGGACACTTTGAGTCGAAATGTTACTATATTCTATTCGCGGTTTCTTCGCTCTTTTAGAATCAAGCCTTTTAGAAAACGCTCCATGTATGACTAGAGGTAGTGATATTTCGCGAAAGGATTTCGAGACAAGATAAAGTCCAGCTTCTTTGATTGGCTAAAAAAATGTTCTGGCCCGTGTTAACCATTTGCGCACGAATCACGAAGGTTCAGTGTTGGAGTTACTTAGTCCTGGGTGGCTTGGTCAAAGACGGACACGGCACCAGCAGCCAATGGAGGTATAACAACAGCTGAGGTGTGTATATAGTATTGAAGTCTACTCTGTGCTCCGATTTTTACGCGAAAAGTCACTGGCCCTATGTATGACGTATCTGGTCGTTTCCTAAATATGCCAGTTATCACAAGTGTTTTTAGTTATGGTAACATAAAAGTAACATATTTTAGATAAAATTTAACTTTTATATATGTTCTATCTATAAAATATATTTCACTTACAACAAATGTGAATAAAGGCAGAGAGAAAATAGGCGTTTTGGTAATGCTTGAAATAAATAGTTATTATGCTATATGTAATTACTCTTAGTGCACCCGTATCCGGTGCGTTATCCCTCTTATGTAAGTATCCAAGATTTGTTTGCATGAGGCGGAGGAATATCCCAGAAGTAGAACTTTAGCAGGGCTTCAGAAAAGTTATAAGTAAGCACAAAGTGAGTGCCAGTACTACGCAGTTTAGGCAGGAGGCGACAGTCCAACCCAAGGATTTCAACACAGGATTTCATGAACATTTTTTTCGTATATATATATATATATATACATTTTAAGGTAATACTAACTCCATCCTTTTTTCCAACAAAAGCAGTCACATTTCTTCAAAGAACATTTACTTTTTTATCAGAGTTGCAAATATTTCTCTTTCTATATTTGAACAAGGTAAATCGCAGAGGACAGCATCCAATGACACGTTAACCTTGCTATAGTTTGTTCGTGGATAAATTTGCAGTTTTGAAAGATTGGTTAACTTCTCCAAGCCACTGCGTATTATTACAACGCTTGTACACATTTTATAGATATCTTGGAATTTCGCGAATGTGTATGCCAGCAGGCTAGAATGTTTAGTCCCCTGTACACCTTTGCCACCTTCGTTTGTTCATTGGCTGCTGCCAAGATGAGTATACTGTTACAAGTCACTTGTGGCGTATCTGAGTTCGTAGGGGATGGAGGTCGTATTAAAAATTATATAAAGTGATTTAATTTTTTTATTTATTACAATGTTATAAAATGCATACAGCTATTATTTACAATATTAAACTACTTATTTATACTATTAACGCTTAAATTATTCCAATAAGTGGGCGCAATATTTAATACTAATCTCTATTATATTCAAAGTCCTTATCAAGATCTTTATACTAGCCACCGACACTTAATTTTCACTTATTAGTTAGACATTTAAGAACAAAATGTCTATTGAAAAACTTTAACATCATTCCTTACGTCTGCCACTCACGCATCCAGTCCCACTTTCACATAATCCAGCCGGTCAGTCTCTCTCTCTCTCTCTCTCTCTCTCTCTCTCTCTCTCTCTCTCTCCACTCACAATGCTCGTGGACTACACTCGCTTGTCACTGTCGTCGCTTGTCGCTCCGATGGTACCACACACCTGGCGCTAATTACCGTACGAGCCTCCAGACTTTCCACATAAAGGAACGCCACGGTTTGTATAGCTTAGTTGCCCTGGCACAGAAGGTTCTTCGCACCCCGAGTCACGCAGAGAGGGAAGTGGAGTGACGGCCAGAAAATTATAGCAGCAACTATCCCAAGTCATAAAGTCTTCCAAGGATGGGAGCGGCATGAGTCCCGATAGCCTTATCGCGGCACGTGGCACGTGTTACACGGTGGCGAGTTTGTAAGTCTGCGTGCGTTTTTCCTGTTACCGGTGATGCTCCTGAAGCAATGCGCTTCGCACACCCAAGGGGTAGGGCAAGGCAAAGGACGCGGTGCTGCTGCATGTAACAGTACTGTTTATCCCTTTTTTGTCCTCGGCCTACATGCGCATGACTACGTCACTACATACAGGGACCGTCGAATAAATTGGGATTCAACGAAGGATTACTAGTCCTACAAACTCTAAACTGTAATTATAGACAATTCGTGGTTACTTCCAACTTATCTGAAGCTCTGCTAAAATTCTACTTTCAGGCTATTCCTCTGCGTAATGTAAACAAAACTTGACGAATTATAGAAAATTACACCAAATAACAACGCACCGCATTCGTGCGAACTTAGGCTAATAATATTTTACACGAGAAATATTAGTTACTAGGCATTACAAAAACGCTATATTTTTTTTGTTTTTTTTTTTTTTGTTAGTTAAAAATTTAATACTGTTTAATATAAATCAAATTAATTAAAATTTCCATTTTACCAAAAATAACATAATTTTATTCCAACATAAATATGAAACGCATGTGATACATAATATATAGGGATAGGAAAAGTTCACGTAATGGAACGTCCTGTATGCTAGGCTCCACGGGACTATGTATTTTCGAGCCTCAGCTTTCTGTTCATAGGCTGTTGTTCCAGTGTGTAACCAGATGTACCTCAGACCAGGTGGCACTGAATTTGGCGCTTGTTTATTTGCAGGTCTGTTGTTGGCTCCGAGTTCACTTGGACGCGTCTAATATACTGAGATTCAATTGCAAACATAACAGAAATACACATGTGTTTGAACTCTAACTCGTCCTAAAATGAATTCGCGAAATTTTTCAGTCTATTATGATATATTTAGGAAACAATAAAACACGTACATGAAGTGATTTTTCAGATTTTTGATTCAAAAACTTTTAATATTCTGAAAATATACTGTAATCACATTTGTGCACATTAATCATTTCTATCAGACTTAACTTATGACACCCATAAAAGTTTGACGAATGGATGAGTCCGTCGTAAATTTTCCTGCCACACTAGACAATTAATATGCACGACGGATGCTTCAATTCCCAAGAATTCAATCACTGTGACATTGCAGCAAAATGTTGTTCACGTTCACAGACCACCTACGTGTCAAGTACTAGTGTGTCTACGTTTATGCGTTAATTTTTCTGGGAATGAATATTCGTGTATTTGTAATGTATTATTGGGTAAGTACACAATCTAATGCACAAAATACTGTCGCATATCAATAGCAGTAAACTCCAGATTATAGCTTTATATATTTATTTATTTATTTAATTTTGAATCTCGCACCACGCTTTGGTGTTACGTAAATAGACTGGAGTTAAAGCTGGTAAAAGTAGCAATATATTGTTGTAGTCTTCAGGTCTAAAACATTTTCTGGAATGCGGATTACAGCCAACTTTACGGATATTGCATTTCAATACGTCAAGAACGGGCTTATGAAGGATTCCAAAGATAAAAACTTTTGTACCGTAAGTTGACGCCTTATCAACTCTGCTCTCGTTCATAACACAGTGAATTCGTGAAATATGTCATTACTCTTTAGGCACGAATCGANTTCAGGCCTAAAACATTTTCTGGAATGCGGATTACAGCCAACTTTACGGATATTGCATTTCAATACGTCAAGAACGGGCTTATGAAGGATTCCAAAGATAAAAACTTTTGTACCGTAAGTTGACGCCTTATCAACTCTGCTCTCGTTCATAACACAGTGAATTCGTGAAATATGTCATTACTCTTTAGGCACGAATCGAAGTAATTCAGCGTAATCTAATTTTAAAAGACGATTGAATGTAGTATATAACAATAATATTTGAACACAAAACGTTAAATTAGGCAGTATTTGTGAATAAACTTCAATTTATTAACGATATCTCTGGAATCTAAAACTAGAATATTTTCTGGTTTTCAAAAGTTTTACACAAAATTTGTGGGAAGTAATTATCAAAGACCCTTGTTCATGGCTTTAATTGCTTGATTAAAAACTAAACATAGATATACATTAAAATTATAATGAACAATGTTAACGAGATAAATGTATTTGCTTGTCTGATCACAGAATAATCTGCCACACTTCGTACTTCAGCAGTACCAAAATTCAATTTGAAAGCGTTTTTTGGTAGAAGGTTTATCACGTCGACGTTAAACAGTACAAAGGCCCTCTGTAATTCGTTGTTCACGGTATCTCGTGTTTGAGGGATTCCGTGGATTACCACATTAAAGTGATTTTTCATAAAGGCATGCCGAGTGTTTAGTGAATGCTTTCCATATTCTTGTTTTATTGTGAATCGGTGCTCGTGAAAATTTGCATCACTTTTCGCTGGTCGGATGGTTATAGTCCATTCACGAATACTTGCTAATTTTCTGAAGCCCTGCTAAAGTTCTGCTTCCAGGATATCCCTCCGCCTCATTCCAACAAAGCTAAGTCTAGAAAATTATACCAAACGGACAATGCACCGCATTCGTGTGAACTCAGTGTAAGTATATTTTTCTTAAGAACTATTTCTTAGTACGCATTACCAACACGCCTACTTTATCTCTGTTTGTATTCATCTTAATTATAAATGAAATACAGGACTGCTTATCGGCCAATAAGACTATTATAAACGACGTAGATAGGATTTGAGGTTAGAACTGTGTTTATGTAAACAAGTGCCATAAGACGTCTCTATACTTCAGCTAACCAGTTTTAATTCATTAAGATGAAATTTAAGTTGGTAAATGTAGGTTATTCATATAAATAGGCTGGCCTTTTGGAAATTAAGATACAAACAAACACATTCATAACGGTTGACCATGTGGCTTTGACAGTTGTATTTGTGTGTGGTAGGTCAGTGTTGGGTGCATGCGCAGAAGACAAAAAATCGGCCTAACTAATCTTTAGTCTATGACCTGCTCCAAGTATCGGGTGAGACATTAGCTTATGTCTTCATAGATACTAAAATATCTCTTTTAATTTAATTTTGATATTTTAGAACGTAATATTCCCCTCCATTTGGTCTCCCCGCTCAAAAAGTTTTTTTGGTAAAAATTAATTAAATTCTTATCGTGGACGTTTATCACAGTGTAGATAATTACACAGAGACAATCTTTGAATTGGGTGTATCCGTTCTCTGATTTCCTAATGAACTAACACAACTGAAGGTGCCTTGTTACCTAGCGCACAAACTGCGTAACACAAACATACGACTTGGTTGCTTTTAGTTATGCGTTTTTAAAGACACGAATATATATGAATTAACTGGGATTCTAACCCACCTAGTAATCGCTACTAAAAACTCGTAGTTTATAGTCGTTTATAGTATTATAGAGCCTCAGTGTGTACAAACGGTATCAAGTTACAAATACACATCAATCTTAACGCCCGTGACTAAACCTGGACTTGAATTCAGAACTCCTCACACATCACATTTTAAAAATATTTTGTTTACACAAACAACTCTTTGTAAACTAGTTGCCAAGATTATTTTTGTAATACTACAAGAGAATGAGAGCAAATTTTACGAAGTTTCACGGTGAAATGTGTTTAACTAATTTTGAATTTTAATCACAAAATACTGAAGACTTCAAATTTATTATTAACATGGAGATGCACAAACAATGCTGTATGTTTCGTAAGACAATGTAGTAACGTTATAATTATTTCATTTGTGGTTTCACAATCAATTTTTCAGCAAACTGTTTGTAAAACGTTNGACAATGTAGTAACGTTATAATTATTTCATTTGTGGTTTCACAATCAATTTTTCAGCAAACTGTTTGTAAAACGTTGAAAAAAATTTTGATGTTGTAAGCTAATGTGAGGCCAACTAGGTGTGCACCACGGAAATCGACTAGTAACGACAGTCGACGGAGCGTATGTTCGAACGAGCGAGGCTAAAAAAACAAATGAAGAACACACAAATTCATTACGAAAAACACTTCTTCTGTACTTAATAATTTAAAAGTCTTTATTTGCGTCATCATATTGCTTTCTTAAAGTATTTGAAGGCATAATTTTTTTTTTAGTTTAATTCATCAGCAAATGAATAAATTTATATTTATTAGTTCGTAAAACCGGCAACATTGTGATTACTGAGTTGTTATTCTGCAAGAACTACGCGATATAAAATTTTTAATTTGTTGGAAATGACATTACACATAGTGTCTACAATTTTAAAAATCGTTTCCTATTAATTTAAAAAAAAATGAAATTGTGCATTCCTACCTCTTTCTAAACGCAGACAACGGCCGGGTTTTCAACAGCATGTTGCAGTAACTCAAGGATTCTGCCAAAGTATAGNCAAGTATTCTGCCAAAGTATTGAAGAAAATGTTTTGTGGTTGTTTGCCAGATATATTCAAACAACCCATATCGAGGCATTGCACAAACCTCTGTTGATCTCACGCAGAAACTCAGCGAAAGGCAAGGATGCTAATGTAATCCCTGAGAACATGGCAAGAGTTAAACTTGAACCCATAGCCCGTCCACTTGAAACAGTCTGTAGCGTTAAGCTTGACTCACAACCATCCGTCGCAACCGTAAGTCGTCCGTCCGTCCGGCAGTCATCCGTATGTTTTTCACCCGTCAGTTGAAAGCAACTTACAGCAATCCGTCGTCAGTCAATCATTCTGTACGGCAAAATTTCAGTGTGACAACATAATATCGTGATCTTTCTTAAGTTCAAGGTATATTTTGGTTGGAAATAAATTTTCAAGAGAGGAACATTTTGGGGAAATAATTATTTTACATGATAAGAATTTAAACTGAATTATTGTTTACATTTTAATTTCCTGACTTTACCACCAAAAATAATATACACAGATCCACCGCCTTGCATTTTATTTCAAAGGACGGACGGACAGGCCACCTCCTTCGTAGACTTGAATACGCAATTTGAAGTAAAATGCAAGGCGGTGGATCTGTGTATATTATATTTGGTGGTTAAGTCAGGAAATTAAAATGTAAACAATAATTCAGTTTAAATTCTTACCACGCAAAAATATTATTTCCCCAAAATGTTCCTCTTTTGAAAATGTATTTCCAACCAAAATATACCTTCAACTTAAGAAAGATCACGATATTATGTTGTCACGCTGAAATTTTACCGTACAGAATGATTTGCGAAGCCATCTCATTTGTAATAATAGTCAATAAATATAGTTTATTGTAACCTGAGACGTTAACTTTCGAGTCCCGTGAAATATATACACTGTGTTTATTACTTACATGGCAATATTTATTGTAAAAAGTGGTGGAAAGATAAAAAATAGTGGATAGGAAAAAAAGTAACTAGGGCTTCGAAAGTTCTCACTTTACCGTGAAGAGCCTATATAGATTTTTCTCGGTTAACTGAGCACTTTTGAAATCAACCTTCGGAAAATATAACTGCTCTTACTAGCATATATTTTAAAGGGCACACTGAATGACTTCCGCCCATTTAAGTTGGTAACGACGGAAAGAAAGTAGTTATATTTCTTAGCCTTGAAATAAAAAGTGATAGGCAAAAATTTGTGAATTCCGAAATGATTTCTCCTCCATTCTGTTTTTTTTTTTTTTTTTTTTTTTGTTTTATGCACAGAAGAGTAACAATAACACAATTCGTAAAACATTTTATTTTCTAATAATTTCAGTTCCAGTGGATCGACGAAAGAACAACAAAGTGATCGGGGCCGTGGCAATGTTAATTTTACGTATGGTAGAAGCATATACACAGTGCATACAAGCAGATGTTCAGAAAGGCATTTAAAATAATTCAATTCACCGTGAACAGTCTTTAACAACTTACCCGTGTATGCGGTTATTTCAACGACGCTAAGCTCTCTATTTCTTGTCAAATTTATATAATGGCAGTGCATCAAATTGCACTGTTGATTTTTTTTATTTAATAAGAGAGAAATGAAACACAGAGGTGTTGCATTGATCTTCGTCTGATGTTTTTTTTCAGGTTTCAGTCATATTTGTGATACAAGAAGATTGATTTTGATGTATTTGAGTGTAACTGACGCTGCCAAATTTGTACAGTATCAGATGTATTAATGTTTTCAAATATTTTAAAACAATCAAAAAGTATATTTTTATTAAATCTGTGTATTAAAATACAGCACCTGAATTCATATGTAGTGTCGCTGCGTAAAGCCTTATTATTGGTACCAGCACTATGTAAAATGACTGCACACTACTTTATAAATTTAAGACACTAAACAAAGTTCGTTCTTTATAACTGGAGAGTGCACTCCTCACCTGTATGTTTAAGCGTGCAATTATTATAAAAAAATTTGCATGACATACGCAATTGATATTTACATGCTATGCATTTATTTATCTCTTGCGGCTTCTCGCTACTTGTTTATCATTGTACGAAGGTATGTTATATATACAGGTCATTAATAATTATTAAACCGCTGGAGTAAAAATAAATGTATAGCACATAAATATAAATTACGTACGTTATTCCAAGATCATTATAAAATTTTCACGCTTAATAAACGAATATCTTTGCAGATTTTTTTACTTGTGATTCGAAACCAGTAAAAAATAAATAACTTTGGTGAGCCTCTCTTCTTTATGAAATGGTGTGTACTTATTTTTCATAATGCTGGTTCCAGTAATGGAGTTTTGGGCAACGAAACTACAAGTTTATTGGACAAAGTCTGTAGCAAAGTATCGTGAAATAATCTATACTCGTTGTGTAGATATTCATGTAATATATTTAAACACACATCTGTATGTTTTTTTTTCTGTATTTAAAGGCTTGAAAACATTATGTCTGTAAAACGATAAATGCTTTAAAAGTTGTACTCCGTAAAAAATTTGAAGTATGTTTGCTTTTCGTATGAAAATAGATTACAAATGCGTGCATTAGTTTCTTTTTAAAAGTAGTATTTTTTTATTTATTACTTAGTTTGTGCGTTCGATAAAAAGGCACCTTCTGTGGTGTAGATTCATTAGAAAATTAGATTACGATATTTATTGAAATTATCCATGCAATTAAGCGTTCAGTTACACCCATATTTGAAAATGTTTACTTCCATTTTGTGTCCCTTCTCAGGGAGACTTTCCATAACAAGACAATATTTCCCACGAACCAGCCACTGAATGTTTTTAGAGCAGCAGCCCCTGCGAATGTAGGCAATTGTGTGGACGAGTGTGGTCTTACAAGATGCATAACTCTTTGCTGCTAGGCGAAAACAAGGCGCGTAATTAATATTACATTTTCTGTTTACACAGAATGTTTGCTCGCATCCACTCGGATGGAAGATATATGAGGAACCACAGCACCTACAATACACATCTATGTCGGTGTTTGAAACTAAGAGGAAAGTAACCCTCTAAAGTTAACATATATTCTGTGACGTTAGCCATGAAAGCTGGAGAGCGAACAGAGAGTTCCAAAAACGCGTTCAATAACGTAGTGAAACTGACTGTAGGTAAATACCTAATTATTTCCTGTAGATTGAAGCACTGTCACGATATTAAATATCTAGATATGTGCCATTTCAATCAATTCTATTATCTTATTCTAGTATATGGCGAAATTTTGACTATAAATTTATGTGCGACAAACTTCTTTATAAACTCATAAAATATATTGTATGCTTATTAACATGTGTTGCGTTCGAGAGCCTCCAGCAAACATTTTGTTACAAAACCAAACGCCCTTTTCTAAAATAGTGTCAATCCAAAACAACGTTTCCTTATGTCTGAATAAAGCAACAGAAAATTGGGTAATCATTAACACAGATGCCTTAAATTATAAGTGTTACAATTTAAAATATTTCATAAAAAATGTACAAAAATTTATTTTTATACTACTAAGTGTGATTTCAATTGAACTGTTTCTTAAATTCATAGAAATTTCTTAGAGATCCAACTCTTGCTTTGCTGGCGATTACGGTTCAAGTTCCTATATTTACTTGGAATCTTATAGTTAAACTTAAAGTTAAAACCAAGGATTAGCAAAATGTTAACCAAATCATGAATTTCTATTAAATTTCTTGACGTTATTTTAATCACGTCTACGATTATTTTTAGCTATTGTACAGCATATTATTTAGTTACAATTCTGAAATTTGTATTGCAAAATATGCAACTTAAATATCCCCTTAATTACCTTAATTTATTTTTTAATTATGTATACTATTTTTACGCTTTAATTTTATTATTGTTTCATAAAGTAAGAGTATAATGTTTGCTAAAGAATACAATTAAAAAACGAAGACGGCAGAAATTGCAAGAAAAAAAGCTGAGAGAACACTAACCAAAAAATAACCTCCACAGTTAGTGAAAACAAAAAATAATATAAATGTAAAAGCATCAATTCAAAATCATTTGTAAAACAACTGTGAACTATTAATTTTAGGAATGTTACCTGTAAGCAATTGTCTGCCCTGGGTGTGTGGATACGGGAGATGATAATATCTAGGTTCCGTGATTCGAGCGACTGTGATTAATGATCTATCTTCAGCCATGAAGGACGCGGAGTGTATTTCATTAATATTTATGAATAATTAGTAAATAAGTGAGTCTAGTAGATATAATGCAATGAGACTACAAATCTACACGAAAACCACAATAATCTTATTTCAATTAACGAACAAATAGATAGGGTTATTCACGAGTAATAACCACCACTTACAGGGTTTATTCCTTACATAATTTGGAGCAAATTATGTGTTATGAATGTTGGTCCTATTTCCAATATTTACACAGTAATTCGGAACATTTGAGGAGTGGCTTATAAAACAATAATCCGTTCAGAATAAATACAGTGATGTATTTTCAGACCGTATTGTTTACAATTTCGTCTAAAAAGCTTACAAAATATTTTCGAAAATGTTTCCGTCTACTTCCACACACTTCACCGCACGCTTATGAACCGTACGTGTTGCTCTACGTAGCTGGACACGGCTGTCTTTGATTTCTGTAGCAGCATTCATGATACGCACAAGTAGTTCCTCACGTGTTTGAGCAGTCCTTTGGCAAACAATATCCTTCGTCCATCCCCATGCGCAATAATCTGGTTGTAATAGATCTGGCGATCGAGAAGGCCAGGGGTGACCACCGCCTCGTCCTATCCAAGGGAGGGCGTGCGCCATCATGCTGGCAGATCGTACGACGTCTCACAGCTAACGGAGTATCCTCAAGTAACAGCGGCGGTTCTTGGCCCAATCAGTTGATCGTGTAGGACACCACACCACACACTGATGCTTCGACGGTGTGGAAATCTCCTTTCCACTGTAGACTGGGTATGCTGAATATCGAATTACTCTGTAAATATTGGGAATAGGGCCCACATTTACATGACATAATTTGCTCCAAATGATGTAAGGGATAAGCCCTGTGAGCGGCGGTAACTCCTCGTGAATCATCATGCATATTAAATATAGGCACTTTAACCTATACGCTACGCGTACTTCCTCGCTTGTGTGATGTTCGTGTATGCAATTGCGAAGTTCTGTACTTTATGCACGGTAAACTTATAACTGGTGGAAAATGAAAAATTAACACCATTAAAGTGGTGAAGTAGAAACACCATATGCGCACAGGGCACTGATAGAGGGCAATGCATGCAATGATTAACAGTGCTGTGCTGTGGACAGAGTAAGAACCACGTACTAGGCATAACACCCCTGAGCCCAATACAACTGTAGTTGACTCGGTGAAAGAGTAGTCTGTTGTTTCAGGCATCGGCCTGTTGTGTGTAGTAAGCATTGTAGACATGCCACGACGGTATAGACAACCACACTTCTTGCAAATAACGGACTTTGAACGATGTCGTATTGTGTGCCTATGGGAAGTTTGATGGACGTTTCGAAAAATTTCCCAAAACGTAGAATGTGAAGTGTCTGCTGTGCATTACTGATGGTACCGGTGGTTCAAAGATGGTGCATATTCTCGTCAACCTGGTTCCGGATGGCAGTGCCATACGGATTCCCGCCTGGAACGCCGCATCAGACGAGCAGCCATTGCTGATCGCATGGTGACCGCCGCACCGATTAGGGCCACTGTTGCACCCAGGGTGTTAGCTAGGACCATCACCAACCGTTTGCTGGACACTGGGCTACGATCAAGGGTGCCACTCGCCAGACTTCCTCTCACACTTCATCACGGTGCAGACCGCCTCGGATGGTGTCGCGAACGACACAAATGGAGGGAGAATGGCGCAGAGTTGTGTTTAGTGATGAGAGCAGATTCTGCCTTGGCGCCAGTGACGGTCGTTTCCGAGTGAGGCGTCGACCAGGAGAGCGGCAACAACCAGTGTGTATACGGAANCGTACTAGGCATAACACCGCTGAGCCCAATACAACTGTAGTTGACTCGGTGAAAGAGTAGTCTGTTGTTTCAGGCATCGGCCTGTTGTGTGTAGTAAGCATTGTAGACATGCCACGACGGTATAGACAACCACACTTCTTGCAAATAACGGACTTTGAACGATGTCGTATTGTGTGCCTATGGGAAGCTGGATGGACGTTTCGAAAAATTTCCCAAAACGTAGAATGTGAAGTGTCTGCTGTGCATTACTGATGGTACCGGTGGTTCAAATATGGTGCATATGCTCGTCAACCTGGTTCCGGATGGCAGTGCCATACGGATTCCATCCCGGAACGCCGCATCAGACGAGCAGCCATTGCTGATCGCATGGTGACCGCCGCACCGATTATGGCCACTGTTGCACCCAGGGTGTTAGCTAGGACCATCACCAACCGTTTGCTGGACACTGGGCTACGATCAAGGGTGCCACTCGCCAGGCTTCCTCTCACACTTCATCACGGTGCAGACCGCCTCGGATGGTGTCGCGAACGACGCAAATGTAGGGAGAATGGCGCAGAGTTGTGTTTAGTGATGAGAGCAGATTCTGCCTTGGTGCCAGTGACGGTCGTTTCCGAGTGAGGCGTCGACCAGGAGAGCGGCAACAACCAGTGTGTATACGGCAGCGACATTCAGGACCAACTCCTGTGATCATGTTTGGGGCGCAATAGCCTACAATGACCGTACGCCTATGATGTTTGTTGATGTAACACATTTTGTTGCCGTTCCTACACCGACAAGATGATGTCACCTTCCAGCAGGACAATGCCCGTGCACACACGTCTCGTGTTACCCAACGCGCTCTCTAGGTGTTCAACTCCCCTGGCCAGCACGATCACCTGACCTGTCCCCGTTGATTATGTAAGGGACATGATGGGACGGCATTTGGTGTGGTCTGCAATACCGGCAACAAACTTCCACAAATTGCAACAACAGGTGGAATTAACGTGTAACACTATTCCCCAAGACAACATCTGACACCTTTATGATCGTCTCTACGCACGACTGCAGGACTGCATCGTCGCTGAAGGCGACTACACGATATATTGACAATGTGGTCGAAACACTCTGTAGCCTCTGTCCATGGGTGTACGACCCTTTGATCATTATCATATACAGTGTACAACCTGTATAATTACTCAATGCAACATTCCATGTGGGACCATTGGGTCCGGATGTTCATTTTCCATTTCTTAATATTCTTTAATACTTTATTTGTCGCCGAGGTAGAAAAATAATTTTAAATTATTATTTTATACGGAATAAATTTGGAGGAATCAGAATTACTTTAGAAGGTGGTAGTATTGATATTTCTAAAGGAGTCATGAACACAAGTGCTATTCCTAACGGTCACCGAAATAAAATTGCGTACATTTGCTGGTATTTTCAAGTGTTTTTGAGAGATGGCAGTTGGTAGCACATGTCGACTCAAGCAGCGCTGGGTAGGGCGTCCATCGACCACTTGACAGTGCTGTAAACTGTGAGCATTGAGGTGCAGAAACTGTGGAAACACTTTCGCATTCGCGATACTGCATTTCTTCATCACGTTACATATTTTAAAAACGTTTACAAGTGATGAACTGATTGTGCGTACAGCGGATGCTGTCATTCGCGTGGAAAGAAGCCTGGATGGTCAACGGCAAGGTAACTCGTCATGCTCTCATAACGCGGTCACAAGAGCATAAGATGTGTACGGAGATATTTATCGAAACAAGCTAAAAAGCCGCGTCACATATCCTACTGCACCACATCTTCTCTACCTGTAACACATAAAGTTAACCTTCATTTTCATTTATTTATTATGTATTGTGCATATTGTGTGTTATAATCATCATATTTCAGTGACTGTTAGTAATGCTATCCATAATGCTATGTCTTTCATTTGCTTAGAATACTCTGAGAGTATTACACATTTATAGTAAATCAATATTCTATACATATTATAAAACTCAACGTCTCTCTGTATGTCTGTTAGTGCGCTTATCACTCGAGAACCACTTATTGGATTTCCGTTTTTTTCTTCATAGCTATGTTCTCTGGCAGGTTTTAGCATATATTTTGCTACGTAAAGTAATATAAGGAATAAGCAGTGACGATAATAGTGAATCAAGTCGGAAAAAATTTGCCGCCAGCGCGCTTTCTTACAATACGCTGTCAAAACCGTTAAAGACAGAACAATATCATGTAGTAAAGAATTGTGTAGAATAAAAATACCTAAAAAAAAATCAGTGGTATCATATATCTATATACAACAGAGAAATACTAATAAGCGTTTTCAACAACGTCCCTGGACCACGCTACATGCACGCCAGATATTTTCATAACTTTTACCTGATAGGTAAAATAAATGTATTTATATTAGAAAAGGAAAAAATCAACAAATGACATCATGTAAAATATTAAAATGTAATAAGTATAAGTATGTTTAAATTTAAAATATTTGTCTAATGATTATTTATTTCATAATTAACACTAAGTAAAATTCAACTTTATTTTTAAAAAAACCTAAATAATAATTCCGTAGTCCACGCGAGCGGAGCCGCGGGCACAGCTAGTTATGTATAAATTAATAAGTAAAAGTTTTCAATTCAGATGATTTTCCATTAATAAAATTAAGAGATAAGAAAATAAACTTACCATGGTTTTTATAATTATTTTGAATTCCATTTCACTGTTTTGACGCGAAGTAAAGGGACGTTGGAATAGACAGAGACTGTGAAAAATGGCTTGACCCAAATCTGTCTTTTCTACTAACTCACGCCCCTGGCCAAGGATGAAAAGAGGTCTTGGAACTGAGCCAAACCACAGGCAACCATGTAAACAAGTGTGGCGGGATTCATATTACTTTTCTGACTTCAAAATCTGAGCGTAAAACCTTCATATTTATATAGAGTATTGGCCAAGTCGATGTGTAGCTGCAAGTACTGTATTAACCACAGTTTTGCCTTCTTTTAATGCACAGATTCAAAAAATGATATGATACAGACGGGTGGGCACTCACGAAGGTTCATGTATAATGTATCGAACCCACGAACAGCCGAAAACTACAGACACGTGCTAACAAGTGACCAAGTAGTTAATATTGAGCAAAACAATAAACCGTGTTCTACATCGCTGGAAAAATTTCCTTTCAAATTACGGAAAATCATTGCGAAAAAAAAAATTCATAAAAATTTTTGCCACTTCGTTTTATTGGTACCTGACTTTTGTTTGAATCACTAAACTTTCAGCCGTTTATTTAATGCATTTAAAAAGAATTTTATTTCCGTCATGGGGGTGATTCAGCGTGCATATAAATATTTAAAAAGTTAAAAATGTTTGTTGTGGAACAGGATTTGCTAACATTATCTCACCCTGTCACTCTAACCACGCCATGTTTGAAATTTTTTAAGTAAGTCACTGGTTTAAACAAATTATAGGCTGTTCAAGGTAAAGCAATCACTTTTGAGGCCCTAGTTACATTTTTTCTTTCACACAATTTTATCCTTCGGCCACTTTTTAAATTAAATATTGTCATGTAAGTAATAAACACAGTGCATATATTTCACCAGACTCGAAGGTTAATGTCTAAGACTATTTTTTCCAAATGAGAGGGCTTCAAAAAATGCTCACTTTACCGTGAATCACCTATACCTATATTTCAGAGACGCGCATTCTGGCAATGGTAGATTGCCATTAATTTTTACGTCTCTTAAAGGTTGTTTGTGATACTCATTAATTTTTGAAGTTACATTTGTAAGTGACGTGAATTTATGCCCCAGGAAAGATAACTTTCTGGTTGCAGCGGTGAAGAATGCTTCGTGTAACTTCAGCAATATTCGCCTCTGATAACCGGATATGCAGAGAATACGGTAAAGTTCCATATTTTCTATGTACAAACTTTTCGTAGTTACGGGTTTTGTTTCCATCTGTTAAATATGCATGGGCACATGGGAATTTCGAAAATTGTAAAGAAAATCACATAACTGATGCTGTTGTTTCGAAGACGGGAAGTATTGGTTTGGGGGGNCGATGTTGGATTTACGTGAGATTACGCCCGTAAACAATCGTAAAATTGGATTTTAATCCTTATTTCTAATAATCCTTTTGTGTGTGACATTTTTACTGAATAAATTAATGTTTGTCCGCGATATTAACTTATCGATGTAGTGTACATTGCCGAATTTTCATTAATTTAATTATTGAGCATAATAATAATTGAACACACTTGCTCGTGTAGATAACTGTTAACAAATTCCAATGATATGGTTAATGCGCATCACCTTTATTGATTTAGTAACTTTTTTATGATACACGTCACTTTGAAAAATCGCGAACAAAACTTTACCCAACGTTTTTACAAATATTGGGATAGGTTTCGTTTTTAGCACAAACGCAAAGAAATATAAACGTAAAAACTAGCTCATTATATTCAGGAATTGTATCAAATCACTTACTTTACCACGCTACGATACTTAAAAATCAGAGCCATCGGTAATGATAGTTATACTTGTAAGGCAAAGTAAAACTGAGTGCTTGCAGTATAATGTTAATATTATTAAAAACGGGAACCATATGTTTTCAAAAAATATGTAGTTCATATTTTGTAATTAGTTATTTCTATTATTTCCCTTTATGAAGATATTTACTTTCATTCGTTTAATTTAGAATAACTCATATATGTAGAAGTCTCAATATGTATCTCCAAAAACCCGATGACCTAATTAAGTTATAAATATATGTTATACGTAATTCTTTCAATGAGTGAAGGTAAAAATCATATTTTCACTGATTATTCAAATAACGTGGGTGAAAATAACTATTCGGTCAGTCTAATTCTTCGTTGATCGAAAATACGATATTATCACTTATACAAGTTTATATTGTAAACCTATGGCTTCTAGAATGCAAGGCCACGTTTAAATGGAATGTTTATTATGTTTAACCATTTGTGAAATATATGTTGACACAAAACATACAACTCC
>NQII01001399.1:337501-369221 GCA_002778355.1 Clitarchus hookeri
TTACAGCTGCCGATGGTTTCATATAATTGCGTTTCACAGTTCCCGCCGTTTTGTTATATGCCTGTGATTGCGGGATTAACGGTGTTTACCAGTTTATCTATTTTATATGTTTGAAAATAGTTCACCAAAAATTATAAATGAGATAGCATCCGGTGCAAAAAAGAATAGTTAATTTTTTTTATGTGAGATTACTGATAAACGCCAAATGGCCTTCTGCAATTATTTCAAACATGTTCCTAGTTAAAAATTAATTTATAAAATTATAAAATGTACATTTCCACACTTTCTAGTTTCTAAGCCACCGAGCATAGCTTTGCAATTATGCCTTCTTGTAAATGATGTGGTGTGAGAAAGTAGAATTAATTTGTTCTACTAATAAAATATTGTCAGTTGATATTTGGAATATATTTTCAATATCGATTATATTCGAAAGTCAAGCTCCCAACACTGACTGTATTATCTCATCCCTGTTGTGTTTCAGTCTACTCAAAGCCCGAATCAGTGAAATAAATCAGTAAAATAACATTCACTTAAAGTCAGTTGATTAGCTACTGCCCACTGGCGAATCAAGCCAATTAATTGGGAACCAGTGACTTCATAGCAATGTAATTCTTGACATTCAGTGAGAAACTATTAATAAATCAGTAAAATTCAGTTAGCATTTTAGTAAGTTATCTGGCACTGATCATAAGAAGCTCAATTTTCACTGCTTTCACTGATTTGGCTTAATTCTCACTGTTTCAAGTTTAGAGTACCTGGATTAGCTGTGTAAATGATAACGTCCAGACAGGATTCAGTTGGATCCGAGTTCAGTCTGGTCTGAAATTTAACTCTGAACGGACAGAGGAGTATGCCATTTATTCCCTAGTCGCCTTCTAGTGACACATATCGGTCTGGGCTTGACATGCTTTCTTCTTAGTTCATTGCAGTTCTCAGTAAACCAAACATTTGGTCGTGAGAGAACAATTTTGTAATTACACTGTGATTACAAATGTAGAAATACTACTCCCAATAATAATCTTAACAGCATATAACGCAAATAGAATGATGACTTATAGGATACTGACGATTTCTAAAAGTGGTAGATTCCTCATCGACAAATGAAACTGATAACTTATGATTTGCCAGTGGCTAAACACTTTTAATCTCTAAACGAGGGTAATAAAAGTGATTAAAGAATAATGCACCACTTTTCGTATAAATAAATTATGCATACGATTTCCAAATCTTAATTATGTAAAATAACATTTGAAATTTTTAGAACATTAAAGCTTAAAAAATATTTCAACTCCTATGAAGCTAAAGTATTTGAATAACTTTTCTTAATAGTTCGAATATAAGAAAATAGGGAATCTTGGTGGTGTACTATAATAACAAATAATGTGAATGCAAACGTTTACCAATGAAGTGTAAAAAACAATTTGTGTTGGTAGCTCATATATATTTTAATGATATAATTTTAGTGATATTATATAACTCATTGGGATTGCCAAAAGTTACATAAATATGTTTTCTTACTTATATTTGGTAAATCACTTATTTGTTGATATTAGTTTGGATACAAACTTTCCAAAAGTATTCGTATGTGACAAATGAGCATGAATTAATATACGACAACTTCTGATAATTTGTCAAGGGGGAACGTTTCTATACAGAAATCTTATGTGTATATGTATATATATGTATAAATATATGTATGTATAACAAAAATTGTTATGCATGTACGTTCTCGATACAATTCTACACCGTTTGACTGATTTGGACAAAATTCCACAGGGATACCCTTCAGTACACAACTTAAAAAATTCTGCGTAGGTCAAAATGGGCTCTGACCCACCATTGGGTCCATAACCCCCGAAATCCCTAAAAAAAACGGGATCATACATCTCTATTCTTTACCGTTTAACGGATATAGACCAAGGGCATGTATGCCCTTAAGTATANTATATGTATAAATATATGTATGTATAACAAAAATTTTTATGCATGTACGTTCTCGATACAATTCTACACCGTTTGACTGATTTGGACAAAATTCCACAGGGATACCCTTCAGTACACAACTTAAAAAATTCTGCGTAGGTCAAAATGGGCTCTGACCCACCATTGGGTCCATAACCCCCTAAATCCCTAAAAAAACGGGATCATACATCTCTATTCTTTACCGTTTAACGGATATAGACCAAGGGCATGTATGCCCTTAAGTATACAGTTTAAAATAATTTGTAGGACGAAAATGGCTCCGGTCCCTCACTGGACCCAGAAACTACCAAAAAACCCTCAAACTGAGTCAAGTATCTCATTTCTACACCGTATAACTTATCTGGACCAAAATTTACAAGACCGGCTATCATCAGCCAAATTAAAATACTGGTACGGCCAAAATAGGCTCCGGACTCCCAATGTGCCTGAAAATCCTAAAATGTGGTCGTGATTCTCTCATTGCCCTTTTATGCCGAGCCAACGCTGGGTAGTTCAGGTAGTATATTATTACTGTAACAGTTGTTGTAAATTCATATTTTGTAAACAGTCAGATCAAGTAAGTGATGAACCAATGAATAATACAAAAAATTACCTTCCCTCTTAAATGTTTTATTTCGCCAACTGGTATTTTTGATGGAAAATAATTCATTTTGTGTTTAATTTAGATAGCAATAATATATATATACGTTCAGCCAAATTTTAAATATGTCTGGATTTCTCTTAATATAATCGCAGTTTCGTTGTGCCTTTCTTAAACCTAAAGAGCTAGTATCGTTTGCAGATAAACATAATTTTCCTTAATGATGTGATATTGGCGCTGAGTATATAAGTACACAGAGACGAAACTACAAGTCGGTTCCTTTGATGTGTGCGTACCCAGTCTCTGATTGGCTTCGCGAAGATCTGTGAACAGGCCTTGTGTCTGACTGGCTACCACGTGTTCCGGAAGGTTTCCTACTGGCTGAGCTGGCGGTTGGTAAGTAAGTTACCAGGCGCTGATTGGCGGACGGCGTTCCGACATGTTCCTAGTTAGTGGCACCATTTTGACGGCGTTTGCGACTGGAGTTCGCGGAATAAGCAACTATTTCACATCTGTATTCTTATTTACTCTGTGGCATTTAGATGTTGTTAACGTAAAATAAAAATAAAAGAGGCGCCAATTAATAAGCCTTGTGGTACACCACAAATCATAATTTCATCTCTGACTGGCAACATTGATGATTGATTATATGGCGATAAATAAATTTAAGGTACGGTTCAAACCATATTAATGTACATCCCATAATTATATCGTTTGATGACGAGTGATTAGCCCGAAGGTTGGATAAATTGCAGGCATCGCCACCTGTGATTGAAACTGCGTCGAGCTTGGAGTGGATTATGTAATTTGCGCGAGCCCAATCAATTTTTTGATGTTTTGCTATATCAAAAACTTATGGGAACGTTCAAGCAGCTAGCTACCATTCATCTAATACCTCCCGAACTGAAATTATTGTATCTCTACAAGAGCATATTCTGTACCTGAATTTCCTGCAATTCTAGATATTTTGCGATATTAGTGTAAAAATCATACGGCCAGATTAAAATTAGTATATTTGTTACCTTTACTAGAATATCGGACGTATTACATACAATTTCTAAATTCTGAAAGTATTCTTGTCTGAATTTGGCCACTACAAATATTATTTAGCATTATTTTCAATTTTTACAATACTGTGCCTTCATATGTGGAGTGAAACTTTATCAACACTAAAATAATTTAACAAAAAAAACGGCAGCTTTTTAATTATTCTCAATTTTATACAAGTATTCGCCTGAAGCATGAATTTAAGTCACTAGCACACTCTGTGTTACATACTTCTGCGCAAACATTACTAGAAAGTAATCAGGCTTATTTTGACCATGCATGGTTACTTTATACATTTCTGGAGCCCTGAAAAAGTTATACTTCCAGGATATTCCTCCGCCTCATGCCAACTATGTTTAACAGATTCTAGAAAATTATCTCAAAGGGACAGCGCACCGCATTCGTGAGCATTCAGTGCAACAAAATTTTGCAAAAGAACTATTTCTTACTAGGCTTTACCAACCCACCTATTTTTCTCACTGTTTTTGTTCAATTTAAATTTTTAATAATATACGTAAAATAAATTATAAATAGATTATTAGTAAAATAAGGCACTTTTATATTAACATAAGTATAAACAAATTGGTGTTATTGACATATTTAGGAAACAACCAACCACGTCATTCATGGGGTGATTTTTCATAGGTTTCATTTAAAAAGTGTGAAGAAACTGCGAATAGACCATATTTAGATAACTCAATGTCAACACAGAGCTTGGTTGGAACTACTGGAGCCTATATGTCGCAAGAAAGTTGTAAACAGACGACAACAGAAACATGTGAGTAGATAGATAATGAAAGTTCCTGCATAGGGCTTGGGGCTTCGGATGTCCGGACGACCGTCATCTTGGATTATATCACAGCCGCTGTCTTGGATGACCTTAACCTCCATCCGCCATATTGGATGTCATAATGGCCGTTATCTTGGGAGCCAGTACACCACCATCTTCGATGTCACTTCATACTCTATCATTCCACCCTGCCATCTTGTTTCTTCAAAATTCCTCAAATTTCCCTCAAAATTTTCCTCCAAATCTGCAAAATTTCCTGCAAAATGTTTCCTACCCAAAATTGTCATGAGTCACTAATTCTAAATATTGCATGGTCTTGTTTCAATAATGTTTCAGTTCATGCTCTGTAATTCTGCCTATCATGCTCTATCATTTCTTCCTGCCTCTGACATCATCTAAGACGTTAAACGACATGCCCTAGTCGACTAAGCAATCGGGATATAGGTGCCAGCACAGGTTTAAATGATGTATACATAAAATATATATGGAAATTATTATTTTCCCAAAGGTTATAGGCATGGGTTTGTCTATTCGAGAGCTATGTGTTCGTAATGTTAACTCCTGCAGCAGACATGTTGACAAGGCACTGAAAATAATTTGCTATTGATTTTTATCACAACAACCAGTGCTCTGAATTTTTTATTAATATAAATTAGAAACAGAATGGACGTGGTTATGTGTATTAGACCTCAGACCAGGAAGTAGGCATGCAACCATGAGTAGGTAATAATCCAAAAAATGAAACAATAGTACTCTGAAAAAAAAATTTTAATAACGTTTTGTTTGTTGGAGAAGTCCACATTTGGGACTGAAAAATATGTCTTTAAATCGAATAGCGCCAGAGACCAGGAACCGTCTATTTTAAGTGTAGGGAAATACATGGAACGAAGCTCCGAGCAGCTCTTGCCCGACGAGACCAGAGTTATAGACATGACTGGCACGAGGATGCTATATGTATACCTTTAAAATAAATCACATTATTCGTTTAAGAAGCGAATGCCAAAGTGTCCACAAATTCACTTGCTTGGCAGCTGCTTGGTATTGTAATTATAACTCAGTTTTACACAATGCAAATACTCTCTCAACTCAAGCAGTGGACGTAAGTTTCCGAAGCTATCGAAATACTCTGCTGTTTCCCCTTTTTTTGTATGCAATCCAGTGCATGGCTGGACCTCTGATATTATCTAAATTTACGACTGCCGACTCATTATGTTTAGCTTTCCGTGGCATACCTTCACGCATGTACACACCGCGAAAATTTTGTATTCTTAACTTGCATGTAAATTTTTTTATGTCTATGTTCGTGCGGGGGCATTTAGACAATGACTTCAAAATCGCCTTTTGTCACTTTCGCTCGACTTCCCCTTATTATTCTTTGGCCTTCACCTACTATCGGATATAGTCTCAAGTACAGACCTTTGCCATTTTTTTACCCATTGCAAGTGACTCCAGCTTTCAGTTGTGTCGAATTGCTTCTGCCAACTGTTTACCTTGTTCTTTGTGCTAAAGTACAAGGTAAACCGTTTACTGCCCTGACTATACATCTAGCACCTCCGATAAGACCTCCAAGAGCACCCATTGCGGGCTGAACGAAAGGTAGAAAACCTTATTTATTCTTCCTCCCATTACATGATTTTCTCCATGTTCTCCTTTTATTTTTCTTATGGTTGAATAGCATGCCAAAACCTCGCTTGACTTTGGTTGTCATTATCTTGGAAACAACCCAAGTAGGTAGACATTCACCAAACTTGGAATGAGGTGATTTTCCAATCTCCTTGGCTTTATCGGCAAGAACAGTGTCAGTAGTGTGTCTGTCGCTCAAGTTGTTACTGATCGCATAAGCAATGTCATTGCCCATACACGCCTCGTCCAAAGCGTTAATACTCTGTCACCATGCGCAAGCCTTTTTGCAAGCTTCGTGCCCGGCCCACAGTACTTGTAACCGGGAATGTGCAACTCGAATAGAAACTTGTTTATAAGCGAATTCACAAGTCTATGTCCACTTTTGGTGTTGCCCCTATGATCGATTATAACAGACTGACCACCAACATACTAGACAGCCCTATCATGCATTTTTTTTTGTAGAGTGTGCGACCACTTCCCCAGACTTAGTGATGGTCTTTCACTTCTCCGGATTTTTGATATGGTCACTGCATAAGTACCAACACTTTGCATGTTTTCTATATCAATCGAATGGAGATTTTTAAGCAGGACACTAGTATCCCAGTGCATATCATCGCTGAGGATGAAGGTACTTCACATGAATCACATTATGGTTCTCTGTTGTTAAATATCATGCGGTGTCTTATTTGTAAACTATCTAATTGTGGCAAAACATGTATGCTTCTCAGTTTACTGGAAAATACCATTGGTATTCGGTTCGAGAATATGTACCTAAACTCGAAATCGCTTCAACAACCAAAGTACAAGCGACTTGCTCGAATTCTATAAGCTGAGGATGGTCTACAGTATTTGCCATGCAGCGATAATGAGGGTGTGATTCCTCTCGATAGGGCTAAACCAAACTCTGTGTTTGCTTTCGATGATGTGGCATGTGAGAAGCAGGCATGCATGCAGGGATATTTCAGTGTGGGCAGGAATGTATTGGTGGATTGTTTTTACCTCTGTCAAACTTATTCTTGCATACCGAAACAGTTACTTCGTGATAATGCAAATGTGCTAGTTTTGTTTCGGATGGACGAAATGAATTTACGTTCACGCGTATTCCGACAATGTAAATACAGACATGCCTTTCGAAAAGTTTAAAGATGTGTGTGCTTGTTGGAGTGGGCCATGCAGAGTCCTTGTAATAGTAAAAGACTTTCCTCTACTTTAAGGAAGGTGCCATCGAACTTTTGATCAGTTCATAATCATTCACCAGTAAGAGATGACATACACCTAGGGGCAGTGATATTTCGCGAAAAGATTTTGAGACAAGATAGAGTCCAAAGCACTGTAGGGTCTTCCAGCTTCTTTGGTTGGCTAAAAAATGTTCTGGCCCGTGTTAACCGTTTGCGCACGAATCACGAAGGTTCAGTGTCGGAGTTACTTAGTCCTGAGTGGCTTGGTCAAAGACGGACACGGCACCAGCAGTCAATGGAGGTATAACCACAAATGAGATGTGCATATAGTATTGAAGTATACTGTGTGCTCCGATTTTTACGCGAAAAGTCACTGGCCCTACATATACCACATCTAAATTCGGACATGATGGTCTGGAATGACGGTGAGATAGCTGCCTGGTGCAGGTGGAAGATGGTCACTGTGGCATTGAAGGGAAGCGACTTAAGAATGTCGGTGAACCGATGCATGGTGGTGATGCTGTTAATATATTGTATGTTAAATCAGTTAATTCAGAAACTGTAAGGGCATTGGCCGTAATGCAAACAACATCTGATAAAATAGAGGCCCAAGTACATACATTTACTGAAGGCTTGAGCAATCTCTCTATGTTAGATACAAAAATTAATGCTGTAGCATAAATAATAACCAGCAATATTATTACTGCTTTGTCTTCCGTGAATTATGATGAGAAAGTATGGAAACACTGTAGTCATAGCCGAGATGATATTATACAGAACATAATAATATTAGCAGACAATATCAAAAACAATATCAAACCAACTTCCATACGACCTGCTGTTACTCCTACATCTAGTGCACCTCCACCTACAGCAGCATTTCATCCAAAACCCAAAACTGCACCTAAATAGTACAATGATATATAAACTGTTTCCATTACTGTTTCGTATTTAGTACAACGATGGACACTGCTGATGACTTACGTCGCATTATCGAAAATGTGTGTGGAAAAGATTTGTTGGCCAAGCGAGCACGTTTGGAACGTGGCGTGGTTTTGTAGGATACATTCAAGCCGCTCACATCTCGACTTGTTTTTTTTTTTACAACCTGTAGTTTTACCTGTCGCATTGAAGAAAGAACGTGATGAAGTCATACAGCAGCCAGAGAGGAAACGAAATCGTAAAATGCATGTAGAATAAGTGGCGGATGAAGACAATATTCCATTGTCAGTTTTGAAGCATAAAAAATATCGAGCTAATACTTGAAATGTACGTGTTCATGGTTACCTAGCAATGTATTCGCCTTGGTTCAATGATAGAACATATAAAGTTTACAAATGAAATAAAAAATTGTTTCTGGGAAACAAGGAAATATTTTTCCTCCCAAATAATGGAATTCAAATCGGAAATGAATATATCCATTGTGGCCCCGGCCTTTTTCGAATAACTCTTCAGGGTAGAACCTACTATGTATTCACAAAAAATTCAGAGCACTGGTTGGTGTGATAAAAATCAATGGAAAGTTATGTTCAGTGCATTGTCAAAATGTCTGCGACAGGAGTTAAAATAACAAACACATAGCTATCAAATAGACAAACTCATGCCTATAGCAATTGGAAAAATAATTAATTTCAATATATATTTTATGTATACATCATATAAGCCTGTGATGGCGCCCATTCCCCGATTGCTTAGTCGACTAGGGCATGTTGTTTATAGACATATATGATGTCAGAAGCAGGAATAAATGATAGAGCATGATAGACAGAATTATAGAGCATGAACTGAAACATTCTTGAAACAAGGCAATGCTATTTTTAGAATGAGTGACATGAATATTTTGGGTAGGAAACATTTTGTAGGAAATTTTGCAGATTTAAAGGAGAATTTTGAGGGAAATTTTAGCAATTTTGAAGAAACAAGATGGTAGGGTGGAATGATAGAGCATGAGGGGACATCCAAGATGGTGGTGTACTGGCTCCCAAGATAACGGCCATTATGACATCCAATATGGTGGATGGAGGTCAAGGTCATCCAAGACAGCATCTTTTATATAATCCAAGATAGCGGTTGTCTGGACATCCTAAGCCCCAAGCCCTGCGCCAGAACTTTCATTATCTATCTACTCAAGTGAGCCTCGAAAGAGAAGAGATAAATGTAATAAATATCCAGGACACGTATGTTAGAATCCGTCATATATTTACGCCTTCGTCAAATTAACCATTTTCGGTGGCCAACAAGTATTTCTTTTAATTATTTAGTATGGCAAACATAAGACGTACTCAAGAGAAATGAAGTTATGAAAGATTTCCATATCTAATAGGGAACACGAAGATGATTCAATAGGTCACGCCAAATTTTCTTAAAACTAAATCGATCTGCTATTCTGCGCCGTCGGTGTATGAGATATTTATGTGATACAGTGATATTTTGTCTGTACCATTTCATAAATTAAACCTCGTTTTAATCACAGTTACTTTTCGATGCGCAATGCTTATATAATACTGGTATATCATCGTTTCCTGTCTCCGACCAGTATGGAAAATACGAAGACTCGTTCTGTCACCGGCGGAGACGCGAATTTTTCTCTCGTATGAAAACTGAAAGCATTTTATTGGCTATTCACGGTAAGCTGGGCACTTTTGGAAGCCATTCTTAAGATCTACTTGCAACCACATCGTGTACCCTTCCCCCACATAAAAAAATTAACATTGCCATGGGCCTCATCACTTTATTAATGCACCAGTCATGCAAAACTGTGAAATTATTAAACAATTTAAATGTTACACCGTTCTTATTCTTGCACTTATACGCATTGAAAAAGAGAAAGCAAAATGAATAATTTCAATATGCACAAGTTTTTTACCCAGAACTTTTAATTCAACGTTAAAATATGGAAATAATGTATTTCTGTCGTTACCAACTTTACTTAAAGCTTGCCAATCATGGTACATGTAAAAATGTATACAGTTGAGAGTATTGACAATTTTTCAAATGTTGATATCAAATGTGCTCCATTAATCGTGAACAGCCTATACGCCTTAAATGTCAAGTTGTGCTGTGTTAGTACACCCCGATAGTTTTCGGGTATGGAAAATAAATCGATAAACTGTAACACATCAAAATTTATTGGTGAAAAATAGAAATAATGTTCCGCTGGTAATATTAACACAGTTCATTGAANAACTGTAACACATCAAAATTTATTGGTGAAAAATAGAAATAATGTTCCGCTGGTAATATTAACACAGTTCATTGAATTGTTTGCGTCATGCAGTTTTAACTGAAAGGTTGTCGTGTGTGAGAGTAGAGGCCTGTGTGTGTTGTTACAAAGGTTTGCTAGGAGTATATTCCCAAGCCTTAATATTTTCACGCGCTATTGATTTCCACGTTTATTTAAGTCCGCTAAATACCCAAACTGCTGCATCCAAATAAACACGACATAAAACGTTTTTTGTAATTAAGCATGTGATTGACGTAAGTTTACGCGCAATCGAAAACGCTGAAAAACGCTTTTATACAATTAAAAGTTTGCAAACTGTCAAGCACGCCTTATTTTTAAAGGGAAAAAAATATTTTTGGAAAATTTAAACATTAGTTCTAATTTTTACAATACTTGTCATCCTTTAACTCAAACACGCTCTGTCCATAAGCGTTAAAAAAATCTGTACATTCCGTAAGAGAAATTTACAAAGTTATTGCTTTTAATATTTCAGCTTCCTCGTAGGCTTCGCTGATACATTCTAAAATACAAGCATGGCTGAGTAAACGATTCGTTTGTTGAAATAGGAAACATTTTCGTTCAAGTGAAACATCGTGTTTCCAGCTGAATTACAATTATGTTCTGAAACGTGGAAATAAGAAATTGTTACATATCTGATGTAAAATTTTTGGTTGATAGATAACGTAATAAATCTGGCTCTGTGTGTACTGTTTACTTACTCTACAAGAGTTAAGATCTTTTATCACTCCGGTCATTACTGCACCTGTCTCTCGAAAGGAGCTCTGTTGTTCACTAGAAAAGTTTTTGGCAGCTGGCACACGGCGGAGATCAAATTTCGTAGGTTTCTGAAGCACCGCCTGCAGAAGGATCGTCGTTTCTTTTATCGGCACTAAAATGAGATCCAGATCAATCTATACCAACCCGTAAAAATGGGATAGACGTTGACTAATACAGAGTGAACCCTCCATACAGTATAGCGAGGGGCGGGGAAACTTTTATTTAGCGTGGGTACCAAACCCCGACCTCGAGTTCGTGCTGTGGCCCGCACTTTTAATTTGTATTGTCGAGTGAGTTATCTTGTCCGAGATACTCTTGTCTTGGGATCCTTACAACGCCTTNCCGCACTTTTAATTTGTATTGTCGAGTGAGTTATCTTGTCCGAGATACTCTTGTCTTGGGATCCTTACAACGCCTTTACGTCTTCAGCCTTTACTGATGCCATACAGTCTATTCGCGGTTTCTTCACACTTTTTGAATCCAACCTTTGAAAAATCACCCCATGTATGACGTGTTTGGTTATTTCCAAAATATGCTATGTATTACGAGCGTTTTATACTTCTGTTAACGTAAAAGTACTTTACTTTTGGTTAAATTGAACTTTTAATTATATTTGTTCTATAAATTATATTATTTCGTCGATAAACAGTGAGAAAATAGGTGTGTTGGTAATGCCTAGTAAGAAATAGTTGTTATGAAAAATATCATTACACTGATTGCNAACTATAACACATCAAAATTTATTGGTGAAAAATAGAAATAATGTTCCGCTGGTAATATTAACACAGTTCATTGACTTCTTTGCGTCATGCAGTTTTAACTGAAAGGTTGTCGTGTGTGAGAGTAGAGGCCTGTGTGTGTTGTTACAAAGGTTTGCTAGGAGTATATTCCGAAGCCTTAATATTTTCACGCGCTATTGATTTCCACGTTTATTTAAGTCCGCTAAATACCCAAACTGCTGCATCCAAATAAACACGACATAAAACGTTTTTTGTAATTAAGCATGTGATTGACGTAAGTTTACGCGCAATCGAAAACGCTGAAAAACGCTTTTATACAATTAAAAGTTTGCAAACTGTCAAACACGCCTTATTTTTAAAGGGAAAAAAATATTTTTGGAAAATTTAAACATTAGTTCTAATTTTTACAATACTTGTCATCCTTTAACTCAAACACGCTCTGTCCATAAGCGTTAAAAAAATCTGTACATTCCGTAAGAGAAATTTACAAAGTTATTGCTTTTAATATTTCAGCTTCCTCGTAGGCTTCGCTGATACATTCTAAAATACAAGCATGGCTGAGTAAACGATTCGTTTGTTGAAATAGGAAACATTTTCGTTCAAGTGAAACATCGTGTTTCCAACTGAATTACAATTATGTTCTGAAACGTGGAAATAAGAAATTGTTACATATCTGATGTAAAATTTTTGGTTGATAGATAACGTAATAAATCTGGCTCTGTGTGTACTGTTTACTTACTCTACAAGAGTTAAGATCTTTTATCACTCCGGTCATTACTGCTCCTGTCTCTCGAAAGGAGCTCTGTTGTTCACGAGAAAAGTTTTTGGCAGCTGGCACACGGCGGAGATCAAATTTCGTAGGTTTCTGAAGCACCGCCTGCAGAAGGATCGTCGTTTCTTTTATCGGCACTAAAATGAGATCCAGATCAATCTATACCAACCCGTAAAAATGGGATAGACGTCGACTAATACAGAGTGAACCCTCCATACAGTATAGCGAGGGGCGGGGAAACTTTTATTTAGCGTGGATACCAAACCCCGACCTCGAGTTCATGCTGTGGACCGCACTTTTAATTTGTATTGTCGAGTGAGTTATCTTGTCCGAGATACTCTTGTCTTGGGATCCTTACAACGCCTTTACGTCTTCAGCCTTTACTGATGCCATACAGTCTATTCGCGGTTTCTTCACACTTTTTGAATCCAACCTTTGAAAAATCACCCCATGTATGACGTGTTTGGTTATTTCCAAAATATGCTATGTATTACGAGCGTTTTATACTTCTGTTAACGTAAAAGTACTTTACTTTTGGTTAAATTGAACTTTTAATTATATTTGTTCTATAAATTATATTATTTCGTCGATAAACAGTGAGAAAATAGGTGTGTTGGTAATGCCTAGTAAGAAATAGTTGTTATGAAAAATATCATTACACTGATTGCGCACGAATGCGGTGCGTTGTCCTTTTGGTGTAATTTTATAGNTCGTCGATAAACAATGAGAAAATAGGTGTGTTGGTAATGCCTAGTAAGAAATAGTTGTTATGAAAAATATCATTACACTGATTGTGCACGAATGCGTGTAATTGGTGTAATTTTATAGACTTGGTTGGACTTTGTTTAAATGAGACGCAGGAATATCCTGGAAGTAGCACTTTAGCAGGGCTTCAGAAAAGTTGGAAGTAACTGTGAATGTACTATAAGTGAAATGCAGATCGAAAAATGCATGGTTGCGTTGAAGTTGATTACACGATGTGGTGTAGTGGGCCCCAGGCCTGGTGCTCAAAAATTTTAACTCTCATTAAGAATAGTTTGTTTGGACCCGTCGGCCCCTCGCATCATAAGCGTGGCACCTGAGCGATTACTGGACAAGATATACGCCGATTCTCTTGTTAGTGAACTGTGTAAGAAGACATTGATTAGTCAGACTATATGTAGGGCTACTAGTTTTTCGCGAAAATATTCACGCGAAGGCGAGACTACAATGTCTTATGGCATACGTACAGGTTTCCTTTGGTTATTGGCCTCGGGTTTTTGTTGGGAGACAGATCCTTACCTGACTGGACCAATCAGTATTAGGTAATTCAGACACTGAGGGTCCGTGATTAGCGGGCAGACGCCTACAATGCGTAACAGTTAAAAAAAAACCCAATCCCGAAAGTGGATATNAGTGGATCTGAGCTCTAGTATTTTGGAGTACAAGGAGTCCTGAAATCTTTTAGCGAAAAAACAGGTGGCCCTGACTATAGGAACTGTTTTGTAGTCCTTCTAATTTACTGTAACGAAGAAAATATTTTCTGTTGTCTGAGATATAATGTACTCTAAGATCCGAATCAGCATTCTGAATTTGTGACACTGTAACCAGTGATCAGTTATTCGGTTACTTGATTAACAAATCAGTGATATTTGGTAGCAATCAGGGACATGAATCTGTTTCAGTTACTGTTTCTTTAGTTATGTAGGGTTTCAACATATGGTAAAATTGTTGCCTAAGAAGGTTTGACTTAATTCTCTTCCACCTGCTCAATCCCAAACTGCATATCAATGTCATCATTATTAATAAATTGCATATTCTATATCAGCTTTCATAAAATAAACAGATACAGTGACGTGTTTGACTCATTAGGTAGTAACGGAAGATATATCCAGTCAGCCAGATAGTTTTCGCCGCCAACTGTACTTTGATATGACCGTGTAAATTTGTAAAATTTGTGAAATCTTTTTAAAAAATATTAGTTCCCTGCAAATTTTAATAAGTTACGAAATGGGAAACAAACATATTTAAATAGATTTTTGTGTGGAATATTTTAAACGCCACGCTGCGCATTTTAATTTTCAGTATTCTGCTACATGGAACCCCCCACAATAGACATCGTAAGCTGTACACTACATGTTTTAAACCATGAAAACAGCTGCTCGCATAATTAAATTTTATCCGAAAATAATTAAATAGGTTTCTCCGGCTTAATTAAATTCAGGATAATAAAATTACTTTCTACGTTATAGGATATTACATCTTTCATCCGTTGTGATAAGTAGGGGCAGTGATATTTCACGAAAAAATTTCGATACAAGGTACCATTCCAAATCACTGTAGGGTCGTCCAGCTTCTTTGATTGGCTAAAAAATGTTCTGGCCCATGTTAACCGTTTGCGCACGAATCACGAAGGTTCAGTGTCGGAGTTATTTAGTCCTGAGTGGCTTGGTCAAAGACGGACACGGCACCAGCAGCCAATGGAAGTATAACAACAGCTGAGATGTGTATTAATAATTGAAGTCTACTGTGTTCTCCGATTTTTATGCGAGAAGTCACTGGCCCTTGTGATAAGACACAATAGTGGGAAATAATTTTTGACAGTGGAAAAAAAAAAAAACAAATTAAGCCCGTGGTGGTGCAGTGATTAGACTACTCGCCTCCCAACTAGGCGAACCGGGTTCGATCCCGGCGAGATCGCTACTTGATTTTCGCATGTGGGAATCATGCCGGCCGATGCCGCTGGTCGGCGGGTTTTCTTGAAGATCTCACGTTTCCCCCGCCATTTCAATCCGGTGCTGCTCCCTACCCACATCACCTCACCCTCATCGGCTCTCAAGACTTCGATGTTAAGAGCCACTCAAATCTCTGCTCTCACTCACACAAAAATAAATTAAATTATTTATATAAATAAAAAAAAAATTTTCGTGCAAATCTCAAAATCGAACGAAATTGATACGTTATTATACTGCTTTAAATAATTTATAATATTGGTATAATGTAATGAACGTAATTCATTGGAATTTTTTTTCCTGTTTGCTCGTATTTCAGTTTTCACTTCTACGATTAAATTAGCGTCTTATACACTTTTTATAACCCTTTCAGACCCACGTTCATTTGCGGTTTCAGGTGTTGCGAACAAATAATTTTATGATCCGTACTGTGCTTAAGTCAACACAATACTTGTTTCGTTGTCGCGGACAATGAGCTGTAGACTATGTGTTCGGCTACAGTTATATGAACCGATTATGACCTAGACCAGTAAGGTAATTTGCGAATCATTTAATCACAAGTAAGATCACTGGTCATTGATAGGGTCCCCTGTTTTCCGCGAAGAGACTTCACGACTAGTTGTACTGCAAAACACGTTAGTTCAGAACCTATTTCGTGGCTGGATAGTTTCACCTCTCGCGTGTCTTAGGTGTCTGCCTGCCAATCACCGACGTTCAGTGTCCTGATAACTTAATTCTGATTGGCGCAGTCAAGTAGAGAATGTCTTCTCGCACAGACACGTGGCCAACAGCCAAACGGAATTTGCAAGTGTGCACGTACCAAGTTGACGTATAGTCTGCGCATTAATCTTTTCGCGAAAAAAAAAAAAAAGGAGGCCCTAGTCACTGAGCTTCGGAGTGTGTAGTACAGACCTTAAAAAGCACCTACACGTGCGTGATGTAAACAATTGTGTATAGATAGGGCCAGTGACGTTTCGCGTAAAAATCGGAGCACACAGTAGACTTCAATACTACATACGCACATCAGCTGTCGTTATACCTTTATTGGCAGCTGGTGTCNCAAGCCACTCAGGACTAAGTAACTANAACTCCGACACTGAACCTTCGTGATTCGTGCGCAAACGGTTAAAACGGGCCAGAAAATGTTTTAGCCAATCAAAGAAGCTGGACGACCCTACAGTGCTTTGGACTGTGTATCTTGTCTCGAAATCTTTTCGAGAAATATCACTGCCCCTATGTATAGACTACTCGCGGTTGCTGCACACTTTTTATAATCAAACCTTTGGAAAATCACGTCATGTTTGACCTGCTTGGTTGTTCCTAAATATATCACGTATCACAGGCTTTTATACTTGCGTTAATATACAAAAACAACTTAATTTTTGGTTAAAATAAAGTTTTACTTACATTTCCCCTGTAAAATATAATATTTCATTTGAAATTATTAATGAGTGAAACATGGATAAAATAGGTGTGTTGGTAGTGATTAAGCCCACATGTTTTTCGCGAAAAGATTTATGCGCAGACTATACTGCAACTTTGTACGTGCGTACTCGCAAATTTCGTTTGGCTGTTGGCCGCGTGTCTGTGCGAGAAGACATTCTCTACTTGACTGCGCCAGTTACCCCCGACACTGAACGTCAGTGATTGGCTGTCAGACACCTAAGACGTGTGAGAAGTTAATTATCCAACCGCAATATAGGTTCTGAACTAACGTGTTTAGCAGTACAACTAGTCGTGGAATCTTTTCCCGAAAAACAGGTGGCCCTGCTCAGTAGGACTAGTAAGAAATAGTTCTTATAGAAAATATTATTACACAGTATTTACACGAATGAGGAGCGTTGGTTGTCCCTTAGGTTTAATTTTATAGACTCAGATAAGTTTTATTTGCTTGAGGAGGAGGAATATCCTGGAAGTAGAAATTTAGCAGGGTTTCACCAAAGTTGGAAGTAACCGTGAATGGGTCAGAATGGTTTTATCAACTAATTGTATTGAGGCAGAATTTGATTTACATGTGTAAAATAGATTTCCTAACCAAGTACTCTGTAATATTCTGCATGATGAGATCACAGAGTAAATAAGTACACGGAGATGAAATGGCATGGCAGTTCCTTTAACATGGGTTAACCCATTATCTGATTGACGTTGTGTCTGATTGGCCACTGCGTGCAGGGAATGTTTTCTTATTGACTGAGCTGCCGTATGGCGAGCCGGTTGCCAATCGCTGACTGGCGGACGGTTTTTCAACATGTTGCTGCCAAGTGAAGACATTTTGGGCAATTAGAGTGAGTGAAGATATTTGGCCGGTTCTTAACAGCGAGTTCTTGAGAGCCGATGAGGGTGGGTATGGAGCCGATGAGGTGAGTATAGAGCAACGCCAGAATGAAAGGGCAAGGGAAACCGGAGATCCCCGAGAAAACCCTCTGACCAGAGGCATTGTCTGGCACGATTCCCGCATGCGAAAATCTCGGAGTGACGCGGCTGGGGATTGAACCCGGTTAGCTTTGGTGAAAGGGGAGCAGTCTTACCGCTCAGCCACTGCGGCCCCATCTTGAGTACGTAGCGTTCACGGACATTAAAGATATCATCCCTTTCTCTCACAAATAAGTTTTATAACGTTTTAGGCTTTGCGACGAGATAGTGATTGTTTTGTTCGGAACTGTACTCGTATAGTCAAATTTCTTGTTAGTTGAGAACTTTTGAAATCAATCTTAGAAACCGGTTACTGCCGCAACCTGCATGTTTTTTTTAACAGGAACGCTGACTGGCATGCACTCAGTGAAGTTGGTAACAACGAAGCGAAAGTATTTTCGTGCCTTAATATTGAATTTAAAATGTTAGTTAAACTTTTGTGGTTATGTGGTTTCTTAATTGCATTTAAGTGTGAGAATTAGCTAATTTGTCAAATATTTACTTTTTCTAATAGTTACACGATTTCGCTTGCCCGACGCATGAATAAATTGATCACGCCCATGGCAATGTTAACTGTATATATGGCGGAAGAATACACAAAGTACACACACAGACCTTACGCAGGGCCCTCTGTTTTATACTGAGAGAAAAGCCAACAAAATTTGTTTGTATATGGTAAACAAAAATGTAGTTTCCCCAACAAACTATTTTGTTGAGTAAACTAAACTTGGAAAGCAACAAAATAAATATTGTTCATATAATAAAATACACGGTTGAATTAACCAAACCTCTGTGTTGGGACAAAAGAAATGAATCCACCAGCAAAATATTTAGTTGTATCAACTGTATGTATTTGTTTGACCACTCATTTGATTGTCATAGTTCGAAAATACAACTCGAGAGTTTATTTGTACCTTTTGTGACAATTAGGATAGTAACAGTATTTGTTAATGCGTCTATTGATGCATAAGAATTGTATAAACATCCAAATAAAATAAGTCCAACAGGAAACTAGTAAACAAAGTTTAAAACTTTGAATATATTTATTTGCGGACGTCGTCCAGTAATTGAAATTTATATAGTAAAAACATTCCTATTTGATCATAATTCACTTTACGTGAGGTTGCTAGGTCGTAGTGTTCACGTTTCGTATCATTTTGGCTTCCAAGTTTTGTTTTATATTAACCGGAACTGTTTAATTTACGTACACACAAACATATGTTTAGTTGCGCGAACCAAATCTTAGTTTTGGGCAACCAAATAAGAATAAAAAACTAATTAGATTTCAAAAATAAAATATTAAATTATCTCTAAACAAACAGTAATTTGGTTACACCAAAATACTTTGATTGAACAAAACGTTTTTCTCAGGGTGCGTCGGTCACAATAAAAATGTGTGAGTGTGTGTTCTTCAGCTTTGTGTTATTGGCAGCAGGTGTTTGTGAGACTACGGAACGAAATCTCAACTACTAAATATACCTCCCACAAGTGAGGTACGTACTTCACTAGTTGGACGCTATCTCCTGCTATGTACAGTGTAGATAACTGGAGCTACTTCCTGTGGTACGGTCCAGATGTAGGCCGCAGTTACTGAAACTGTTAACGTGGTGTGAATGTCGTTGTCAATGAATTATTGTATATGGGTGGACTTTTTAAAACATCAAAATGTTGCGCGTGCGATATGATTCCTTCATTCCGGGTTTTTTTTTTTTTTTTTTTTTTGGTTGTGTTTTCATTGGCGTTTAATTATTTGCCTCGCGTGTTAATTCTTTAAATAGCCTCGTTTGTTTTTCGCTCTCCCTTTCGCAGTTTCACGCCTGATTGTAAGTCCCAGTTACCTAAATTATATCCTGACAAAAAAAAACATATTCCTGAAAAAAAATTTACTTACACAGTATGTTTAGGAGTTATGTAATAACCACAATGAATACTAAGATTGACTTTCCTGATTTCTTTCTTGTTTTCTAAAATATATGTGACACTGTGTACAAAACTTAGTGCAATATTCCTTCTGCTATTTCCTTAGAATTATTTAGTTCACCTTTAAAATGAGATTGTAAAAGGGAACTGTAACCAAACAAATAAATACGGAACTAAATTGTTATATTTTATAAACACCCTAACAATATATGTTTAGAAAATTAGCGTGTTATTTAAGTTTTCTCTGCTATTAGTTTTTTAACTACTTTTTGCAGTAGTTGACATTTATAAAAAAAATGTTTTAACAAAACAGCATTTTTTTTATGACGCAAACCTTTCGAAAACATTATCATGCACTTTGTCTTAACATTATCAGCAAGTTACTCTTATTTTATCAGGGAAAAATTTCTACTTGTTTCTGTAATTCTGTATTTATTTTTTTGAACAGGCTTACTAAACTCTGTTAACCGAATTGAATTCTAAAACCCCTCATAGGCACACACAAGCTCGGGAAGTGGGAATCGAACCCGAAACGAAACGAATGGCAAGTCTCGCCGCTGAAAGTGTTACCACTGACAGTGAATACATTCGAAGTTGAATACCCTAAAGGTTCATAAAATGGTATTATTAGTTAAAGTAAAACCAACGTACCTTTCTGCATTTTTGTTTTCTCCGCATAGCTTGCGTAATAATTAAGTATCATGAGTCTCTTTTTCCCGAAGGGCTGTCTACTATTCCCGGTTTCTTCACTCTATTTTAATCAAACCTTTTAAAAATCATCCTATGTATTACGTTTTTGGTTGTTTCCCAAATATATCGTGTTCAAGAGCGTTTTATGCTTCTGATAACATGAAAGTATTTTATTTTTGATTAAATAGAGCTTTAAATTTNTATCGTGTTCAAGAGCGTTTTATGCTTCTGATAACATGAAAGTATTTTATTTTTGATTAAATAGAGCTTTAAATTTTATATTATCTATAAATTACAATATCTCATTTACAAGGAATACGTACATAAAGTGGGGAAAAAACAGGTGTGTTGGCAATGCCTAGTAATAAATAGTTCTCATGCATAATATTATAAACCTGGGTGCACACGAAATGAGCTCTCTTTAGTGTAATTTTCTAGAATTAGTTTAACTTTGTTTTCCTGAGGCGGAGGAATAGTCTAAAAGCAGNTGAGCTCTCTTTAGTGTAATTTTCTAGAATTAGTTTAACTTTGTTTTCCTGAGGCGGAGGAATAGTCTAAAAGCAGCTTTCAAGTCTCCGCATGAAAATTTATCACAAACTAATTAATGAAACTATTTTTAAAATTACCAAAAGTAAAATTTTATAAGTATCTACAAATCATGCGAGACACGAAAATAACTGCTTAAATCGCAACAAATTTTCTTCACATTATTACGCGCGTGGACTCTCGCATCAGACGCGCGTGNAATTCGACGACTAGGGAGGATCCGCAAGAATATTCTGGGAAGTAGGACCCTCGGCGCAACGCGGCATTTAGAGAAATTTCTGGGCAATCGCTGACGACAAGTCGCAGCTGGACAGTAGGCAGTCTTTGTGGAAGCCATTTGGCTGAGTGCGGTAACCGGGAAATTCTGGTGCGGCGAGGGACATCGGCGAAGAGGACGGACGACGACGGAGATTGTGAGACGATGGCAGACGAGGTGTTTGTGGTGTGAAGGGACTAGAGGGCGTGAAACCCGACGAGTGAAGGCCACTGTGCACGAAGGAGCTCGGAGAACTCATAGAACACTGCGGACTGGTGGGACGTGGACTAAACTGAGATGGGACTGTAAGAACATATGATATGGATTTTACTGTAAGTATTATAACAATCCGCTATGGACACATAATTTATATAGTAATTCAATAGATTTTGACACATTGTTTATTAGGACTGATTTTAGATATTTTATTTCTACGGACAGAGGTTTTTCGCGAAAATACTTATGGCCATGCTATACTTCAATATCCTACGTCTACAACAACAACTTCCCTTGGTTATTGGCCGCGTGTCTACGTAAGAAGACATGTTCTTATTTGTCTGGGCCAATCGTAAAAAAGTATTCAGATACTGAACGTCTATGATTCGCGGGCAGACACTTGAGACACGTGACATTTAAAATCATCCAACCAAGGAAGAGCATATGAACAAAAGTGTTTTGGAGTATAACTTTTATTGAAATCTTTTCGCGAGAAATGCCTCTCCCCATTTGTTACATTTTTTTTTTTGAGGTTATTGTAAATGGTACTGGTTGAATTTATTAATCGTAAATAGCAAGAGATATAAATTTAGTGTGAGATATTGAGGCGAGAGTATTTTCTTTGTAGTTAATGTAAATAAATTAGGAAATTATAGTTACCTATTTTATTTATTAAGGCCTCTATCTCTAAAGAACCCAAGTCAAGCCAACTGTCTTTTGAAAAATTATAACACAATTACTGTACACTTTCTTTTTAAAAAAATATGCATATTTTACTTCGTAACAACTTTAAATGTGTGCATACGAACGACTCTATTGTCATGAGTAGAGATCTGCCAAATTCGCGTAATTATTTGGGAACAAGTTAAATTTAAAACACATGTAGGTTTGTCATTGGACCACGCTTTATTTGACAGGTGCTGGTTAACCCAGCGCCAATAAATGAACACTTCACAATTGTGTGCCCCAGTCACGTGCAATTCATTCATTTAAGGAGTGAGTACGTAGCTATCCAGCAGCCAAAAGAAAAACGACGCCGGCTCAAGTGTATAAGCCATTGTGAAGTTTAGACTTGGGCCTATTAATAACGGGAATTTTGCATGTCCCTAGTTATGAGAATACTTCCATTAATATCATCAAAAAAGTTGCAATCAGCGACTGAAATTTTGGATTCAAGAAAACCGAACTTATTCTAAAGGAAAAATCTTGAAAAGAAATAAGACATTCAAGATATTTAAAGAGGAGATGGCGGCGATTTTGACGTATGATGACGTTAATTAATTGAATTCAATAAAAATTGAAGGTAGTTTGAAGGAAACTTTGGTCGCTTGAAAGGGCCTTTACACGCGCTATTGTAACGCCACTACGATGTCAATTCGTGAAAATTATTTTACATCCATCCACGTTAGGGCCATGTATCACATCCTACTCTGTAGGTGACCAAGGCAGGTAGGGGATGTGTTCTTAGTGGAAAGTGTCCAGCTCCCGAAAATCTGAAATACTTCTTGTGTCTTATATGCTCTATATAGTAGGTTTGCACTAATATTTTATATTCAGTTTTACAGGCGTAACTTCCGTTTCCCCTAGCGATATCTGAACCGTTTTATCTGTGCGCCCAAGTTTCCTCGTGGTAGTTGCAGCAAAATTCTGTTTGCATGTAGAGATTTATAAAAAAAAAAACCGAAGAGCCCAAATTTCCTACGTGTTCGGGTGTACTTAGCAAAAGTATAGTTTGTTTATTTTATCAACCTATTTGTATTTGCATTTTCTCCAGGACACGTGTTTTTATCGCTTGATTAAATGTAGTTCCGTACAAAGGCTTTGGTGAGTGATTTTTTGCTACGGAACTCAAGTTTCGCGTAGTTAAAAAACGTAATATTGTCTTGCTGATATCTTCACACTTTTTGAATCAAACGTTTGAAAAATCATTTCACGTATGACACTTTTGGCTGTTTCATAAACGTGTCGTGTTTCACAAGCGTTTTATACCTACTTGCGTTAACATTAAAGTATCTTGCATTTTGTTAAATTGGATTTTTACTTTTATTTTTTCTCAAAATTTCAACATTCTAATTGTAATTAAAAAAACAAATACAAACATAAAATATGCATGTTGGTAATGCCTAGTGAGAAATAGTTATCGTGCAGAATATTATTAAACTGAGTGCGCACGAATACGGTGCGTTGTCCCATTGGTGTAATTTTCTATACTTTGTAAAACTGTGTGCGCATGAGACGGAGCAATAGCCTGAAAGTAGAACTTAATTAGGGTTTCAAAAATGTAGGAGGTAACCGCGAATGGGCAATAGTTACGCACGGAAGCAAGCAGAGAGAATGATAAAATGCCTCCAACTAGCAACAGGGCGTGCTAGCTAAGGAACCAAGGATATGAACGCACACTCTATAGTAAAGGTACGTAAATTTCATTAATGTATTTGGCAGCAGCCTAGACTTTTCAATCCTTTACAAAATGAACACACAATAGTTTATTTATTAGCTTTTTAAATAGTGAAAGGAATTTTTCCACTCAGCTTGGTTGAACCATAGAGTATTTAAAACTACACAGGTGAAACAGCTGCTCATTCCACGAACTCCAGTCGCTGGCGTCACTGGCCGGCAACACGTCGAAACGCTGTTCGCCAATCAGCTCCTGGTAACCTGCTTTCCAGCCGGCAGTCCAGCCAATAGGAAACTTGTCACAACACGTGGTAGCCAATTAGACTCAAGGCCGGTTTCCCAGAGCCTCGCTCAACCAATCAAAGAATGGCTACGTCCACTTCAAAGGAACTGCCACGTCATTTCGTCTCTGCATATTTGTCTACTCTGTGGTTTAACGTGATGTGGGCACGGTATGCCGTATTGTTTATTTCTGGCTTAAGAGTCGTCCAGGGTACAGAATAAGTAAGTATACAGAAACGAAATAGCGTGGTGGTTTTTTTGGTGTAAGAGAACTCGGTCGCTCATAGGCCGCGCCAAGCTGTGGAAACGGACCTTAAGATTTATTGGTTATTGAACGTCATGGAATATCCCTCATAGGTCGGTCTGCCGTCTGGTTAATCAGTCTGCAGGAGCTGATTGATGAACGACGTTCCACTATATTGCTGGCCGGTGAGGCCACTTTGCTTGCGGGAGTGGAATTCGCGATACACGCTACCATTTCACATTCACAGTAATAATGCATTTATTAAGTACTCTGAGTAGAGGACGTGTCAAAATTAATGTGGTACAGACATAAAAGGGACGCTTGAGAATGTATTTTTTTTTTTTTAATTATAACCCTATACAAAATGAATTTGCGGAATTCGTGGGACCTTTACTCAACAGTGGCGAATGCTGAACTTCTGCAATATGTTGGCTCTTCACTACACGTGGTTGTTTACATCTGCCACTAAAACGAAGTTCTGCATATGTCGTCACGCTAGGGCCTACTTACGTAACGGACGCCTCGATGTTTGCTCTCGAGTGGTCGCAGAACGTGCAATATCCTCCGGAACGCTGCAGGTTATCGGCCCCTGCGAGGTGCAATGAAACCGCTCAGTTGTGGACGAACACCGACACACGTTGCGAAGTGTTCAGCTACCGCCACTGATCCTCTGTTTCGTAGGGGTTGCCAGTAGTCTATCTGGGCGTCTTCGTGTTCCCTGGGAAACCGACGTTCTAAAAGAACAATGGGTATATCTGGTCGGTACAGCGTTGATGGTGATGTGAGGAGCGTTAAATATGAGCTACATTCAGTTATTCTATCACTGTGATTCACCTACTCGCTAAAGTACTATTAGTCTTAATTTGCAAGCCAGAAATAAGGCTTCTTTCCCGTTGATGTTTGTGCAGTTATTAAGCGTATGTAAAACGTTTGCTGTCCATTTTCAACAGTGGGATACTTTGTACGATATATATAATAATGTACACGTATATATAGCATACATACACACATAAATGAATTTGCGACTTTGCAAAACTCTGGTCACTCGGAATGCGTTTACTATCGGGTGCTGTTTTCGCAACAAGCCGTTTTGCTATTTTTACAGGGTTGCATTTAGTTCTGTATTTTTTATTACTCGAGAAGTTTTAATTGGACTAGGGTCTTCCGGGGTGCGACTGATACATTGCGATCTAACTGCAGAAGTACCCCTGAAGTACGTGTGTCCCAAACCAATCCTGTCGGCGTATTAGCATTGCATTTATTTTCGTCTTTGAAAATTCGTGAGATGAACGTTTCAAACAAGTTGGTTTGGTTCAGCTTTTTCTTCCTGGGGTATTTAGTTCGCTCGTAGCTCTTCATGGTGTGTCAAGTCCCTAAATACGGACGAGACAGGAGAGCTTATCCTTTCGTCGCAAACACCAAGAATGTCGTTGATGTTCCAACAAACTGAAAAAATTATTAGGTGGCGAATACATAGGAGCTGCAAAATTTCGTGAATTCATCTTAGGACAAGCTAGACTGTACATTTATATTACGTTTGCAATTGGATCACGGTATATTTAACACGCCCAGGTGAACTCTGAGCCAAAAACGGACCTGCAAGGAAACAAGTACCGAATTCCGTACCATCTGGTCTGAGCTGAAGCTGGCTACACAGTGGAACAACAGCCAGTTAACAGAAAATTGATGCTCGAAAATACAAAGGAACGTGGAGTCTAGCATACAGGTCGTTCAAAACGCGAAATTTTCCTATGCCTAGTTATATACTTAAAACATTTTAACAGCCATCCCTCCACTCTTAGAAACCTGTTGAAAATCTTTCACAACACTGGTTAGTTTTGATAGGAACCAGAAAATACCCGGGAATTTGCGAGCTCAAGCGATACTAGGATATACTTTAAACACTTGTACCTCTTTTCCCTACTTTTGTGATCTGGCCACTCGTTACCTCGTACTCTCTGCAGGACTGGCAACCATTAATACACACGTAGAAAGATACCGAGCGAATCACGTACAACCTAGTACTCCGATACTGAGCGTCCATGATTTGCGGACAGAAACTTGAGGCACGTGACATTTTAAATCATCCAACCACGAAAGTGCATATGACCTAAAGTGGTTTGGAGTACAACTTTTCATGAAATTGAGGACTCTTGCTATAAAAAAACAGTGTTATTAGTTTGAAAAGAACTGAAAAGAGTTAAAAACTTGATCATCCAATCATAACCATTTCGGGCCCAATTTAATCTACGTTTTCAGTTGTTGCAAACAAGAAATGTTATGTTGCATGCTGTACTTAAGTCGACACAGCGCTTGTTTCGTTGTCACGCCCAGTGAACTGTAGGCTTTGTGTTAGGCTGCAGTAATATGAACCAACCACAACCTAGACTTCCAACACGGTTTACTAATCATTTGCCCACAGGTACGGTCAGTGCTCACTGAACTTCGTAGTGCTGCACAGTACAGGAAAAAAAACTTATCTTCATGTGCGTTTTGTGCACAATCGCGTACATTTGGTTTAAACGGGTTGAAATTATAAACTAGCTATAGTGTTATCGAAATACGCTGGCTCAAAGAGTTTCGCCATTTTCCACTGTTTTTAACACCTTAACGTAAACATTAATTTTTCGTTTCGGGTGTTCCAAAACAAGAAATTTTTGACGTGAAAAGTACTTATGAATAGAGATTGGAAAATTTCGCGAATTCATTTTAGGACGAGTTAGACTTCAAACACAAGTATATTTCTTTTACATTTGCAATTGGATCTCATTATGTTAGACACGCGCAAGTTAACTCTGAGATAATAACAGGCCTGCAAGTAAACGAGGTAAAGCTGGCTACTCATTGGGAAAACAGCCAATGAACCGAAAGATGAGGCTCAAAAATACATAGTCCCGTAGAGTCTAGTATATATATCGTTCTAAAACGCGAAATTTTCCTATCCCTACTTATGTATTTCTTATAACAACTGAGACTTTGGAACCTATGGCAAGGGTTTCAGTAGACAGATTACACAAGTAGCAACTAGTTATAAAAACTGCTGGTATGTCAGAAGCAACCAATAGCATGGCCCAGAGAAAAGCGATGACCGTATTGGTGCCAGCTTCTGGACTTGCACAGTACCGACCATGATTTCACCTACTCTGCAACTTGTCAGACGAGACCGAGCATACTCGGATAATACGTCAAGGGGTTAACTATAGTATGGAAGGAAAACGTTTCTAAAAACTGTTCACGGTAAAGTGAGCACTTTTGAAATCAACTTTTGAAAAATGTCACTGCCCCTACCTGCATGTATTTTAACGGGCTGAATATCTGGCATGCGCCCAGTAATGTTGGTAACCGCGGAGGGAAATCAGTTATATTTTTTAATGTTGAATGGAAAGTGTTAGGTAAACATTTGTGAATTCTGTAATGATTTAATGTTCTTCCTGTGTATTTGAAGCATTTAAGTATAAAAATGAACAAATTCGTACATTGACTTTTATAATAATTATTTCACAGTTGCACTTTAATGTCGCATGAATAAAGTGATCATGCCCACTGCAATGTTAGATTTACATATGGTGGAACGATACAACTTAATCAGTAGGGACAAGAAAATTTAGGTATTTGGAACGATCTGTATACTAGACTCCACGGGACCATGTATTTCCGAGTCTCATCTTTATGATCATTGGCTGTTGCCCCAGTGTGCAGCCAGCCTTACCTTAGACCAGGTGGCACGGAATTCACCACTATTTTACTTGAAGGTCTGTTATTAGCTCAGAGTTAACTTGGACGTGTCTGACATAATGAGATCAAATTGCAAACGTACAAGAAATGTACACGTGTTTGAAATCTAGCCAGTCCTAAATTGGATTCGCTAAATTTCCCATTCTCTAGTGAGTAAAGAGATTTGAGCGGCTCTTAACAGCGAGTTCTTGAGAGCCGATGAAGGTGATTGAGGTGAGTATGGAGCAGCGCTGGAATGAAATAGCGGCGGGAAACAAGAGATCCCGAGAAAACCCGCCGACCAACGCCATCGTCTGGGAGGTGAGCAGGCTAACAGCTCAGCCACCGCAGCCACCAGTCTCTAGTAATCAGTAGAGACCCGTAAAATTCGCGAATTCATTTGAGGACAAGCTAGACTTCATAAAAATATATATTTGATTTTGTTTTTAATTGGATCGCAATTTTTTAGCCACTTCCTGGTCGAATTTCAGCCAGTAACTGATCAGCAAGACTAACACGACCGAATCGCGTTCTACCTGGTATGTGGTAAGACTGGAGCATCATCCGACGAACAACAAACTGGGGCTGGAGTACACAAAGTACTGTGGAGTCTAGCCTGCTGCCGAATGAATCCGCGAAATTTCCGGGTCTGTAGTAATCAGAGAAGTAGATTACAAGTAGGGTTTTCTAAAGTGCTCGGAACACCGAGAATATGGTATAGTTGAGGAGATTGGGATGAATGGAACCCGTCAATGGCGGTAGTGCGTGTCTTCAGAAAGTGGTGTGTCTCACCTGGACTGGCGGGCGTCGTAGCTCGGTGCAAGGAGGTGAGGTCCTGAAGTCGACAAGTGGGCCTTCCCGTGGGGCGGGAGAGCACCAGAAACGGTGCGCCAGCGGTGGAGTGGGGTATAGGGGGTGCGGAGGTTCGCGACGACAAAGCAATACGGTTCCACTAGTGCGCGTCCTCCGTCATCTGCACCGAAGGGGTGGGTGGTCCGCGCGAGGCATGGTCCCCCTGGGTAGTCCGCGGGACGACGACGGCGACGTCCCTGCTAGGGCCCGCAATGCGGAGGCCCGGCGGCGGGCATAGCCGGGTGCGTGTTGTGTCGCGGGGGGCTACGCCCCTTGGCGGAGTGGTGGCCCCCCGCGGTGCGCCGGGAGGNGCCCGGGACATCCGCTGACCCAGCTCGGTCGACGCCAGGCACCGCACTGAGCTGCCGGTCGCCCGGCCGCCGCGCCGACAGCGCTATCTCAGCGGCCGGTGGCGGAACTGCTCGCACGCGCGAGGAAGCTCGCCACCCGCTGCCAACCCCACGCCTTCTCTCTCGTCCTTAATCAACCCCCTGACACGCTTCTTCATTATGACAACTACAGGGAGAAAATAAACGTGACACCAGTTTTTTTAACCATGCTCTTTATTTAAAGGCTGTTAAAGCCATGCTTAAGATCTAATTGTATGCACACTGCGTATCCTTCCACCATATCTAAAACTAACATGTCAAGGGCCTGATCACTTTATTCATGCGTCGGTCAAGTATAACTGTGAAATTATTATTTTTAAATCGTATTTTCCAAAAATTTGCTTATTCCTACCCTTATTGCATGAAATAAATGGAAAATAAATTATTTACATATTCACAAGTATTTACCTAACACTTTTAATCAAATGTTAAGAAATTGAACTATTTTTACAGTATCATTACCAACTTTCCTGGGCTCTTGCCAGTCAGTGTGTCCGTTAAAATGTATGCAGATAGGGGCAGTGACTTTTTTCAAAGGTTTATTTCGAAAGTTTTCAATTTACCATGAACAGACTATATAAATGTGCTTTTACTATTGGCTAAGTAAGGATCCTTCTAAGAATTATTAAGGAAACAACAATATACACGTAATAAAATTATAATAGTATCTCAAATATGATCAAATTATGTTCAATGCCCTAAAAGACTTTCATTTTCATTATTTATTATCAACCCGTTCCGTTAACATGTTCACGATCGAGGACGTGTTGCACATGAAAAAACTTTATGATCAGTGCTGCACACAGCAAGGAATCGTTACTGAGCACCTCGAGAGACTTAACGAAAGGTAGTCTGATTTGCGAGAGTTACCACGCCTCTCGTTATAAATGGCTGATCGTAGCGTCTTTAAGCAGGCAGCACGTTGTTCACTGGCTGCAAAAAAGTACACTAGACACATATTTAGTACACACCGAAATATTGCGTCATTACCACACTTCGACTCACAAATTAATGCTTGACCGAACTGGTTAAACACAGTTATATTATAAAAAATTGAAATATACAAAATGCCTTCCAACTCTATACAACTCTCATTCTTTAGGTTCTGGCCTACCTGGAGCTTGAACTGCGTTACAGTGATAATAATTCGCGTTTTTCTACGAAACTACTGACCGTAAATACAATGTGCTGATCTACGAAAAGGACACACACTTCAGACGAGAGTTGTTGAGTGTTTTCAAGACGTCACGCACATTAGTGAGTGAATGAAGAGACTTGTGAGGTTGTTAACGTCGAGATCTTGAGAGCCAATAAGGGTGATTGAGGTGAGTATGGATCAGCGCCGGAATGAAAAGGCAGGGAAACGGGAGATCCCCGAGAAAATCATCATCCGGCTCGATTTCCACATACGAAAATCAGGCACGTTAGAAACACAATTTTTTAATACCTCAAAATGAAAAAAAAACTGCTTTTTCAAATTGCTGTATCTCAAAATATATGGATCAGATACATACGAAACTACTCAAGGACTCTACATTGAACCTTCCTACAGATTTTCCACCAATAAAATGATATGGTCACCGCTGAAAGTCCCATAGGTGCACGCAGTGCGACTAGAATACTGGACGCCTGTTGAGAGCCTTGAGCTTAGTGGCGATGGCGCACTTGTTGCGCGTGGCAGTGTCGCCCCTGTCGCTCCCGCGCTCGTCTGTCTCAAACGCGGAAACAATCTCCAGGTAGGCAGGAGCCTTAAGGTTTCCGCCTGCCAGCAGCTATTGTACACGTTCGAGGCCTCGAAACGCGTGAGCGATAAGGGCGACACTCGCTCACTTACCACTTGCCTCATCGCCTTTCAGATCCGCACACATTTACCGACATTCAGAACAAACAATAAATGAGACGCCAGTATTCATCACTTAGAAACCCGAAAATTTCGCGGATTCATTCGGCAACAAGCTAGACTCCACAATCATGTGTGTACGCGAGACTCAGTAAGTTGTTCATTGGATATTGCTCCAGTTTAACCACTGGCCTTGTAGCACGGGATTCGGTCCTGGTTTTCGTTACTGTTTCGTTATTGGCAGAAAGTCACCTGAGGCGTGTTTAACGAGTTGTGATCCAATAGAAGCAGGAACCCCGATGTACGTGTGGTTGAAGTTTGACTTTTCCTCAAGTAAATCCGCGAAATATCCAGGTCTCTAACTCTGTAACACCGCCGCATCAGACTCTGTTCGTCTAACTCGCCTCGCGCGACCCCCAGTCCGAACTGACATCTGGTGTGCTCACTTCTGTTCGATACTTATAATCCATTCACGGTTACTTCCAAATTTATCAAGCCCTAGTAAAGTTGTACTACTTTGATACCCCCCCCCCCCCCC
>NQII01001399.1:378095-447500 GCA_002778355.1 Clitarchus hookeri
TTTTTTTTTTTTACTTTTAATTATGTAGAGTAAACAACTACCCTGAGAATTAATTTGTATTAATGAATTGCTGAGTACTTGGAAAGAGAAAATTTATAATTAATTTGCCTTTGTCTGCTGCCGTGAAGACATTTTATATTAAAAGTACAAAAATTTGTTTTAAAACATTAAGTGTAATATGTGTATATACAAATACATACACGTATACGCACATCTACGCTTATCTATATAGAAACACATAAAGTGTAAAATTACAAACTTCAATAATTTCAGTGACTTCGAATCGTTATTTCTTCAAGACGCAATACACATCTGTCTATTCTGCCTAGACTTAAACACACTTTTGAACGAGCCTTTAGGTTGCCATCGAAGTAATCATTCTGCTGTTTGTTGCCTCGGCGACTGGCAGGAAGCATGGTCTGGAAGGATGCAAGTTGGATGTTATTTTTGGCCCGATCTCCTTTCGTTCCTGTTTGTTCCAAGATAGGTGTCATACGAGCACATGTTAGTTTCACCTGTGCCATTACAACTCCAGTCCCCCGCCACGCCTTGCAGGACTTACAGACAATAGTAAATATGCATCGCTCTAGTATATCCATCCCGAGTGGGCGGCTGGAACAAGAGTATTAGTAGAGACCCGGCGGATTCATTCGGCTACAAGCTAGACTCCACAATCCTTCCTGCATTCCAGCATCAGTTAGTTGGTTCATTAGCTGTTGCTGCACTGTAACCCAGACTAGGTACAGCGGGATTCTGTTCTTACTTTTATTGCAGGTTCGCTATTGGTTGAAAATTGTTCATGGCTCGTTTAACAAACTAAGGACCAATGTAAGCACAAACACATGACGTGGATGCAGTTTAACCTGTCCTCAGGGGAATCCGCGAAATTTCCGGGTCTTTGAAGTATCAGCTTTGCCTGTGGCGGCAGCCTATGAACAAGTGACCCCGGCTCGAGTACGTAGAGAACTGTGGAGTCTAACATGGCGCACTCTTGTAACGCGAACTGGGGCAGCGGTGGTGTAGTGGTTAGACTACTCGTCTCCCACCTAGGTGAACCGGGTTTGATTCCCGGTGGGGTCTCTCCCGGATTTTCGCATGTGTGAATCGTGCCCGACGATGCCGATGATTGGAAAGTTTTCTCTGGGATCTCCCGTTTCGGCCGCCCTTTCATTCGGGCGTTGCTCTACACTCGACTCGTTTCACTCTCATCGGCTCTCAAGATCTCGATATTAAGAGCCGCCCAAATCTCTTCACTCACTTCACTCATAACGCGAAGTTGTAGGGTCTCTACCCATAACTGAAAATAACCTAACTTTACCGGAAGCACCGACTGAAATTCTGGTGGTTTGCCTCTTGGGTCAACAAAATCTGCCGTAAAACTTGTTGATATAATCAGCTCTGTCTATTTTATTAGTCGTAAGCAAAAGTATATTTTTTCTGCGACAAACAAACGTTTACCATAGCGTAGAAATAATTCCACACATTAAAACATATATGATTTTTGTTCACCACAGCATGCTATAAAAACCTTACTAAATCTTAATGTGGTGATAGCAAGCTTATTTAGCAGTAGCAGTGCAATTTAATTATTGGTAAACAAAGAATATTATTTTATTAACTGGTTGCAAATAATTATTAGATCTACAAAATTTATATTTACAATGATATTTATTTTGATGTTGACAATTTTTGATAATAGTAAAAAGCAGTAAGCATAGATGTTTCTCAATTTGGGAACCTCAAATATGTCAAAAATATTAATGAGGAATTCCATACAAGATTCAATTCACGGCTACGAAAAAAAAATTTAATGTACGTCCGTCGGGAGATTTATATATTTTGCAGGCGTAGCAGGCCGGAGTCGCGGCAGGCCGGACAATGAGGGATGAAAAGTAGCCTGGGCGGGCGGGCAATTGTGACCTCACGAACTGGTGTCAGGGGTGCGAGGTCCCCCATACCCCACCCTCTGACTNCACCATCCCCCATTCACTGTTGTCAAACGCGCGCGTATTCTCGCTCGCGCACGTGTATTCACGGACCCTGTACGATACACGATTTATAAGGGCTGTGCTCGAATTCACTGCAACGTGCCCTTGATCCCACCGTTGCCCACAATCCCACGCAGTTCCTTTGTGACGAACTTGGTATAATTTCGAATAATCGCCCTCGTTTCGTAATTCGAAACAAATATACGGGGGAAAATCTGATAATGAGACGCATGTTCTTATTTTTCCTCGGTTTGTGCACTACAAACAATGAAGAGTGAGTGAAAAGATTTAGGTGGCTCTTAAAAGCGAGGTTTTGGGAGCCGATGAGGGCCATTGAGGTGAGTATGGAGCAGCGCCGGAGTGAAAGGGCGGGGAAACGGGAGATCCTCGAGAAAACCCGCCGACCAGCGGCATCGTCCGGAACGATTCCCACATTCAAGAATCCGGGAGCGACCCGACCGGGAATCAAACCCGGTTCACCTGGGTGGGAGATGGGTGGTCTGACCACTACACCACCGTGAATCCCACAGTCGTGGACACGTTGTAAATGAATGAAAGCTATAACTGCTGCTGTACACAACAAGACACCACTACCCAGTGCGTCGAGAGTTCTCCTTGTGGCTAATATGATTTGTGGAATTGCCTATACCTTTTTACAAGAATGGTTCATGCCAATGCCATCGGGCACGCAGTACGTTGTTCGCTGGCTACAATAGAAATTATGAAGACAAGTACAGTGCATACATACAAAATACGTGATTTCAACAATCGAACTCGGAAATCTATGTGTGACCGAACGGTTTAAGGTTCCCACCTACCTGGAGCTTTATTCCGCGTCTGAGGCCACGCAGTCAAGTAAATAATATATATTGATTGACTATTATTCCAAATGAGAGGGCTTTCAAAAGTGCTCACTTTGCCGTGAATAGCGTAGCTATAAGTAAACTACCAGGCGCTGATTGGCGACAGGCGTTCCGTGTCACTGGCAAGTGACGCCACTTTGCTGGCGTGTGCGGCTGAAAATTATCTTTTCGATATGTTTCAGCGGAATTGTGTGAAGGACTAAAGAAAACTTAATTTTCATTTAAAACGTATTCCAAACGTCTTTAAACATACTATTTTTATCTGGCATTCCGTAAATAANGAAAACTTAATTTTCATTTAAAACGTATTCCAAACGTCTTTAAACATACTATTTTTATCTGGCATTCCGTAAATATGCAAATTAAAAAAAATAGTTTGTCATGGATAGGGACACCCGAATTTTGCGAAAAGATTTCACGACAAGTCGTGTTTCATAACACGTTAGCTCAGATCCCCTTTCTTGATTTGCTGATCCAGGTGTTACGCGTCTAAGGTGTGTACTCGCGAATCACAGACGTATAGGATCGGAGTAACCTAATTCTGATTAGCCTGTCAAGTAAGAAAGTGTCTTCTCATAAAGACTCGTGGTCAATAAGGAAAATGAAATCTGCTGTTATGCTGATAGGCTATTGATAGAGACCTGAAGAATTCGCCGATTCATTTCGAGACAAGCTAGAATTCAAAACACGTGTGTTTATATAACTTGTGCCATTGACCCACACGGTGTTTGGCACCTCCTGGAGAACGCTTGCCCAATCGTCGCCTTCCACTGTGACAGCAGACAACCAATGTGCATTTAATATCGGTAAACGTGTTCATAAGTATGTAAAGTCTAGCCTGCAGGTCATTGAACTGGCAAATCTTTCAGGTCTCTAGCTATTGAAATATAGCATGTGTAGAAATCTTTTCACGAAATTCGGGGTGTCGTTAGTAATGGGGAGTTACGGATTCAAAAAGCTTAACCCCTTCAGTCCCCGTATGCATTATCGAGGACGTGTTTCACATTAAGGATATTTATGGTCGGAACTGTACCAAACAAGGAACCAGTAGCCTGTGTTTTGAACACCTTCCTTGCGAGAAATCTGATTNACTGTACCAAACAAGGAACCAGTAGCCTGTGTTTTGAACACCTTCCTTGCGAGAAATCTGATTTATTTGAAGTTTCTGCACCTCTCGTCCGTGATTGGTCAAAGTTGACATCAACGAACACGCATAACGTTGTCCACTGGTTGCGAGAAACACACCCGAAACAAGCACAGTTATCATCATAGTTAGAGACCCGAAAATTTCGCGGATTCATTCGTCAACAAGCTAGACTCCACAATCATGTGTGTACTTGAGCCTCAGTAAGTTGTTCATTGGCTGTTGCTCCAGTTTAACCACTGACCTTGTAACACGGCATTCGGTCCTTGTTTTTCTTGCCGTTTCGTTATTGGCAGAAAGTTGCCTTTGGGCGTGTTTAACGAATTGTAACTGAATAAAAGCAGGAACCCTGAAGTAGATGTGTTGAAGTTTAACTTATCCCCACGTTAATTTGCGAAATTTCCGGGTCTCTTACACATAATTGCAGCACTTGAGCTCGGAAATTAAATTGGTACTGAAAAGGTTAAAAACCACTATCAGCCGAGATTTTCNGAAAACTTAATTTTCATTTAAAACGTATTCCAAACGTCTTTAAACATACTATTTTTATCTGGCATTCCGTAAATAAGTAAATTAAAAAAAATAGTTTGTCATGGATAGGGACACCCGAATTTTGCGAAAAGATTTCACGACAAGTCGTGTTTCATAACACGTTAGCTCAGATCCCCTTTCTTGATTTGCTGATCCAGGTGTTACGCGTCTAAGGTGTGTGCTCGCGAATCACAGACGTATAGGATCGGAGTAACCTAATTCTGATTGGCATGTCAAGTAAGAAAGTGTCTTCTCATAAAGACTCGTGGCCAATAAGGACTATGAAATCTGCTGTTATGCTGATAGGCTATTGATAGAGACCTGAAGAATTCGCGGATTCATTTCGAGACAAGCTAGAATTCAAAACACGTGTGTTTATATAACTTGTTCCATTGACCCACACGGTGTTTGGCACCTCCTGGAGAACGCTTGCCCAATCGTCGCCTTCCACTGTGACAGCAGACAACCAATGTGCATTTAATATCGGTAAACGTGTTCATAAGTATGTAAAGTCTAGCCTGCAGGTCATTGAACTGGCAAATCTTTCAGGTCTCTAGCTATTGAAATACAGCATGTGCAGAAATCTTTTCACGAAATTCGGGGTGTCGTTAGTAATGGGGAGTTACGGATTCAAAAAGCTTAACCCTTTCAGTCCCCGTATGCATTATCGAGGACGTGTTTCACATTCAGGATATTTATGGTCGGCACTGTACCAAACAAGGAACCAGTAGCCTGTGTTTTGAACACCTTCCTTGCGAGAAATCTGATTTATTTGAAGTTTCNACTGTACCAAACAAGGAACCAGTAGCCTGTGTTTTGAACACCTTCCTTGCGAGAAATCTGATTTATTTGAAGTTTCTGCACCTCTCGTCCGTGATTGGTCAAAGTTGACATCAACGAACACGCATAACGTTGTCCACTGGTTGCGAGAAACACACCCGAAACAAGCACAGTTATCATCATAGTTAGAGACCCGAAAATTTCGCGGATTCATTCGTCAACAAGCTAGACTCCACAATCATGTGTGTACTTGACCCTCAGTAAGTTGTTCATTGGCTGTTGCTCCAGTTTAACCACTGACCTTGTAACACGGCATTCGGTCCTTGTTTTTCTTGCCGTTTCGTTATTGGCAGAAAGTTGCCTTTGGGCGTGTTTAACGAATTGTAACCNCATTCGGTCCTTGTTTTTCTTGCCGTTTCGTTATTGGCAGAAAGTTGCCTTTGGGCGTGTTTAACGAATTGTAACCGAATAAAAGCAGGAACCCTGAAGTAGGTGTGTTGAAGTTTAACTTATCCCCACGTTAATTTGCGAAATTTCCGGGTCTCTTATACATAATTGCAGCACTTGAGCTCGGAAATTAAATTGGTACTGAAAAGGTTAAAAACCACTATCAGCCGAGATTTTCNACATAATTGCAGCACTTGAGCTCGGAAATTAAATTGGTACTGAAAAGGTTAAAAACCACTATCAGCCGAGATTTTCGGCGCTTGGCACAACAGTTTCGGTTCCCTGGTACGATAATTCAGCACGGTAGTTTTGGCAACGCTGCCTGTGTCTCCCCTCCTCCACCCTGAGTTCGGGGGTAGAGACGACGCCGGCGGATGCGCGCGCAGTTCCGGGAGATTTATCCAGCGCCGGGATATGCGGAGGGATGATGCATTAGTTCGCGTTGCGACCCGCCCCAGCGGCGGACATATATATATTTTCGGGGATTAACTGATTGTACTCGGGCAGTGGAGACCCAGCGGGCAGGACGGACGAGAGAACCACCCCATGTGTCTCCCTCCCNTTAACTGATTGTACTCGGGCAGTGGAGACCCAGCGGGCAGGACGGACGAGAGAACCACCCCATGTGTCTCCCTCCTCTTTAAACGTCATCCCCGCTTACGAGCTACCGTTATCCCATCCAAGCACATTCGAATCAATTTCCGCCACCTAAAATTTTTTGCAAACGTGAAGTGTCTCAAGTAATGTACTTTATGTGGATGGGGACCCTACCATAAGAGAGACAGTAATTTCGCTACTTCATTTGAGGACAAGTAACACTTTGAGAGGTGAACAGGGTTCANCCCTACCATAAGAGAGACAGTAATTTCGCTACTTCATTTGAGGACAAGTAACACTTTGAGAGGTGAACAGGGTTCAATCCCCGGCCGTGACGCTCCCGGATTTTCGCAAGTGGGAATCGTGCCGGACAATGTGAGTCACCCCTTCGCGCTCAAGACCGGAACCAACAGATAGAGAAATCCCAACCCAAGATTGCCAACCCAGAGGAAAACTAGGAACGAAATCAGCCACAAGCGCGATCTTTTATACTAAAGATTGAAACACAGAGCCGAGCCCTACTAAGTTGTCTTGCCTTTTCCATCATCGTGGGAAACCCCCAAAGACAGAAAAGCAGGATTTAAGCACACTTATGCACAATGCAAAAGAGAAATAGTATTATAAAATATTAAGCTTCGTGCTAGTTCACAAGACTATATTATGGTAATTTACTTTATCTTCATTTAATTATTTAATGCTTAAGAAAAAGTTTCTAAACTCAGAAATGAAATGGCACAAATATGTATATATATTTATTTATTTATTTATTTATGATCGGATGTGTACACCTAAGCACCCACAAAGCCCCAATAAGGGGGCAAAACAAAAACCATTAAAACACAACGATAATATGAGTATTACGAGTACTTATGCATTTACAGTCATGTGGGTGCACCCATGAATATGTGTACTTGTTATAATTGAGAACAATTTGCTGAAACATTTTTGTTAAATAAAGAATTTTAACACATGAAAATTGTTTTTATTTGTTTTTCCAATCTTTTCTGGTTGGGTCTAAATTCCAATGGAGACGATAAAACGGGCAGCCATGACGGTTTTCCCCACTAAGTGTTCATGCAGAAAGGTAAAAAAAAAAATCTTAGCTGACATTTGCCAGGCGCTGGTCCAAACTCCGGCGCACAGGCGAAAAGAAGAAAAATCAGCTCCTGGTCCCCTCACACAGCTAAGCCATGGCACAAACCAGGAGGACGTACTTCACATCATGGTCAGCTACGGGTAGAAGTCCCGGGCGAAACTTGGACCACCCTAACATTTAACACAAATTAGGTAAATAAGTTTAGTGATCACATTAAACAAACAATTATCGGATGACAGAAACAATAGAGCACCCGAATTACTTACCGTGAGCGGTCTATGAACTTATTATAACATTATGTTAAAAGATTATCTAGCAGCAAAATTAATTTCGTCGTTACATCTTTAAAAGGTGATGTGAAGAATGTCGAGTCAACACTCTTCCTTTACCAACAAAAAAAAACTTGGGTCATTCCGATACAAACGACATGGCCTCTCGATACATATCGAATCAGNTCTTCCTTTACCAACAAAAAAAAACTTGGGTCATTCCGATACAAACGACATGGCCTCTCGATACATATCGAATCACTATGTCGCGGTCACCAAAGTTATCAAGAGTCAAAACATAGCTCATATTATTTTTAACTTTAGATTACAATTGCCATACAAAAATATTTATTTCCATAATAATTAAGGAAAGACGACGGGGCTTTCCCAAATAGGAAGGAATTTGCTAAAAAAAAAGGTAAAAAAGAACGAAATAGGTAAGAGAAAAAATTCTACCACATGGTACAAATGCCACTGGTCAGCGGNAAAAAAAAGGTAAAAAAGAACGAAATAGGTAAGAGAAAAAATTCTACCACATGGTACAAATGCCACTGGTCAGCGGGTTTTCTCGAGGTTTTCCCATTTCCCCCACCCTTGCATTCCTGCGCCGCTCCGTTGTCACCTCATTTCAACCTCATCGGCTGTCAAGACCTCGTTGTTAAGAGCCGCCCAAATTCCTCAACTCAACTCAACACTTTGAGTGGGGCACAGATTTACTGGCACTGGAAACAAGGTTCACGTGAACTTAACGACAGTACTATCAGTTATTTTGGTCTCCGTATTTCCGCTCATCATCGTCCTATTCATCCTGGCTGCACCAGATACGCTTACTGTACCCTGCAACCTTTTCTTATTGGCTGACCGTCGGTCAATAAAGTCGCGCGTTGACTGTTTACCAGATAATGTGTCCCAATAGATGTACCAGGTTTTAAAATACATCGTGTTCACTTAAGAAAGTATTTAGAAGAAGAGTTTTATTTTTACGAACTGAAATTTTGACTAGTTGTAGATTTTTATTTAGATTACGATAAAGCCCAGCGAAACAGTAAAACAACAGAATAAGTAAGTATAGAGAATCTAAACGGCATGGCAGTTTCTTTGATGTAAACTAACTCGGTCGGTCATTGGTTGAACGAAGCTGTGGGAAAATGACTTTGAGTCTGATTGGCTATTGCACGTTATGAAATATTGTTTGTTGGTAGGGCTGCCGTCTGGCAAGTTAGTCTGCAGGAGGTGATTGGAGAACGACGTTCTGCCATTTGCTGGCCGGTGAAGCCAGTTTGCTGGCGTTTGTGAGTGGAGTACACAGTACATGCCACGATTTCACATTTTTATTATTAAGTACCTGTGGTAAAACTATAAAAGTGTGAGTTTTCTCTTCAAAAGCAAGAAATTTACAAATAAATGCTACCCCGAGTATAAACGTGAATACTCCTACAAGCGGTCCACGGTAATGTGAGAACTTTTGAGGCCCTAGTTACATTTGCCTTTCAATCTTTTTTTTANTACTCCTACAAGCGGTCCACGGTAATGTGAGAACTTTTGAGGCCCTAGTTACATTTGCCTTTCAATCTTTTTTTTATCCTATAACAGCCTTTTGAAATAAATAATACCATGTAAGTAATAAACACAGTATGTTTATTCCACCGAACTCTGAAGTTAACGTCTAAGACTACAATAAAATATATTGATTGACTATTATTCCAAATGAGAGGGCTTTCAAAGGTGCTCACTTTACCGTGAACAGTTTGTAAAAGGGTTAATGACGATTAACACAAGTTAGCAGTAAGTCATATATATTCACGACTACATGATCATCAGTTCTGTTGATCTCTGTATGAAACATGAACAACCGTATTCTCGGTTNGTAAGTAATAAACACAGTATGTTTATTCCACCGAACTCTGAAGTTAACGTCTAAGACTACAATAAAATATATTGACTGACTATTATTCCAAATGAGAGGGCTTTCAAAGGTGCTCACTTTACCGTGAACAGTTTGTAAAAGGGTTAATGACGATTAACACAAGTTAGCAGTAAATCATATATATTCACGACTACATGATCATCAGTTCTGTTGATCTCTGTATGAAACATGAACAACCGTATTCTCGGTTTACACAACAACGGACGCGCTTGCCAAAATGAACAGCGTTCATTACTGGCCAGCTCTCTGTCAATGTAATTCCGAGTTGAAAGTCCACTAACAAAATGTTCTTTCCTACATATAATTACGTACAGTCACTCCTGTTCATTTGAGTAAGTTTGAATTTCAAGCGTTGCGGACGTAATAACACGTTGCAGAGATCCGTAACTGGTGGCGAAGTAATATTTCGTCTCCCGTGTCTTCGACGAATGCGGATATGATAATGCTGCCGCGAAACCCGTACAACTCGGTTAAATTCACGCGACGTAATATTGCGTCGCTAATTCTCAGTGTGTTGGAGTTCAACCACGTGTACGCTGCAGTTTCTGCTTCTTTAGCACCACAGTTTGTGAGACGTGCCCAGAACGAATTTCAACCAGTAAGGAACCTGCAAGGAAATAAAGACCGAATCCGTGCTATCTGATCTGTTGTTAAACGGGAGCATTAGCCAATGAACAACTAACTGAGACTCGAGTACACAAAGTATTGTGGAGTCCAGCTTGTTGAAATTTCCGACACTCTACATATAATTTTGCGGTATAATTCAGTACCAACGTAGGCGGCGTACAAGTAAGTATGTGTTAGTTGCACTGTGTCATTGGATCTCCGCTCATCTGACACGTCCTGTCACGACCAATAGCAAACATTTAGCACTCTGTTAGCTTCATCCCGCGAGGTCGGGCGGAAGAGGAGAATGAGTTCTGGCTGTGGCGGCGACCAATGAGCAAGCCACCTCCGCTCGATCGTGTAGAGGACTGCGCCAGTGAAAGAAGGATTGTGTGCATATATCAAATAAATTTACTTGAAAAGTGCTTCAGTGAACACTATCTTGTTCACTCAACTAATCTGCTGCTAATCCAAACATCCGTATTCATTTCCTTGCATCTAATAAATAATTTAAAAATTATTCGTTCAGCCGAACAATTTTTAAAATTTTGCATAACTACAAACATTTTACCACCGTCAGTAGTCATATTAGCGGAGGTTTCTAATGTGTAGCATACGGGTGCAGAAGTTCCGGGTTAAAAGCCCGATCGTGTTGGTTTTCTTTCTTTTTTTTTTTTTAATATAACCGAAACGATTTAATGTACGTAGAGCCGTACAAATCTTTAGTTAAGTCAAGCAAATCTTACAAGTCTGTGGCAACCAAATATAAATAGCAAAATAATTTGGTTTCAGCAACAAAATATTTAATTGCCCCTAAACAAACAAATAATTTGGTTGCACCAAACAGCCTTTGTTTTATTTTTAAAAAATTGTTCTCTCAGTGTGTGAAATCTAGCTTGGGGCCGTTTTATAATTGCCCTGTCCATAACAGTAGTCAATCAATTTGTCGTGATTTCTGAGGACACATTTGGTTTTGTGTTACAGGGATTTATACGTCGCACAGTTTTCCCTAAGCAATTCGAACGCAGTATAATACAGGTGTTTACATAATGCGAAGGGAGACTATATTTTGCCAACAATATACATTTCAAGACTCACTGCCCAATGATGTTCCCTGTGGTTAATATAGTCGTAAATCGTATCACTTCTCTACGTTATGACTAGTTCATATCACTATAAGCTGTTCATGGTTAATTGAGCACTTTTGAAATCAACCTTTGAAAAATGTTATTGCCCGTACTTGCATTTATATTTAATGGGCACACCAAATGGCAAGTACCCAATAAAGTTGGTAACGACGAAGAGAAAGTAGTTCCACGACTAAACGTTGAATTGAAATTGTTGTCAACATTCGTGAATAGTGAAATTATTTATTTTACTTTGTGTTTTTAAGGCATATTGTAAGTGTAAGAAATAGGATATTTGAAAACTATTTATTTCTTTAATAATTTCACAGTTTCACTCAACGTCCGCATGAATAAAGTGATCAGGCCCACTGCAATGTTAATTTTTCATACGGTGGAAGCCTACGCAAAATGTATACAAGTATATCTTAAGCATAGCTTTCAAAGGCGCTCAGTCTGCCGTAAACAGCCTATTTCGCTGAACACAAAGCCTGAATATCATAGCGTGTGATAAAGAAAATGTATTTTGTCAGCTTAAGTAGACCAGGCATTAAAAATGTCTTGCATGCAACTCCTGAAACCATAAATTAAAGTGGACCTGGCAATGCTGTACGTTGTTTCCCCTGAAATCAATAATTATTTTATTTGCATGTTATTGTGCACCACAGTCTGTTTTTTACCAGTAAAAAATTTCGCCTTAGAAAACATCAACCAAGAAGTTTTTGTAACCACTAATGAGTAGGGACAGATGTTTTTCGAGAAAATATTTCAGGACCACTTGTACTCCAAAACACTTTTGTTCATACACATTTTCGTGGTTGGGTGATTTTAATTGTTACGTGCCTCAAGTTTCTGTCCACGAATCATGTAAGTTCAGCAGCAGAGTACTTTAATGCGATTGACCCAGTCAAATAAGATCATGTCTTCTCGTGTAGACATACAGCCAATAACCAAAGTAAGTTGTAGTTGTGGACGTAGGAAATTGCAGTCTAGTATGACCATTAATATTTTAGCGAAAAAACACCTGTCCCTACTAATGAGCTAGATCGTTTCTTTCAGTGTACTTCAGAACTGGTAGCACAGGACGTGTACCTCTCGTTAGTTCAAGGTTAACTATTAGGAGTTAACCCTATAGGCATATTGTTGTAAGCATGTTATTATAACCCCTGTTATTATAACCATGGGTAAACAAGACGTAATATACTTGGTTAACTTTATGTAGGTAAATATTATCGCTATGCAACAAGATCATTATTAAAGTTTATATTTTGTTATGAAATCTTTTCTCACCGACACAGCGCAGTAATCGGGTTGCATTTTCTTTTTTACATTTCTAGTCTTATTTTAATATGTGTAATTTTATGTTTTACTAATATCGATTACGTAAATATTCTTCAGGTTTTACTATACAGACCTATTTCGTCGTATATTATTAGACTTGCTGGTTTTGTTGTAAATTACTTGGATTTTTCTCAATAGATTAAAGAATTTCTGACATTATTTTCATTTACAGCAACTCTGCAGTTATAAGTAAATTATGTTAATTATACTTCAATCTAATAATATGTTAAGATATACAGTATTGTTCACAAAATATTACATTGAAACCGAAATAAATGCATGCCGCAGGCTTCGTCAGCTCTTCCCCTGCCTTCTTGTAGGAGCTCGCGAAGGACTCAGGACATGGAGTGTGTTCCGGACCATGAAGAGGGTGCCTGGGAGGTGGTGGGAGGGGGTGGAAAGCAGGAAGCGCCACTCCACCCTCAGTTCCAGAGTAGCGGAACCTCTAAGCGTCACGAATAATTGATCGTTTGCGGCCAAAACACACTCAGTTACGTGTCCTGAAGTTCCCCGGTAGCCACCATTCTACTCCTCACAATCACAGAGTGAACCACGATGTTACGATTTTCTCTCCCCAGACAATTCCCCAGCAGCGGCGTCCAGATTTTTACGCTGTGAACTTTTTTTTCTTTCTGCGTCGATGAAGACACGTGTAGAAATCAGGAAAAACCCGCAAAAATGTTTCTAAACTCTACAAAGATATCCATCTAAAGGCAATTAAAAAAATATATATATCGATTCGTACAGAATTTGGTATCGAACTTCCATGTATAAAATATATGTTTATGATTGAGTAATAAATATGAACAGTGTACATATAGAATACTCTATATATTTTTATTTTATTCATTCGTCAATCGAGTTTCTTGATTCAGTTCAAAGCCACAGAAAATACGAGAGCTATTCAGACATAATATCTGGATATTTTAATGCATTATCTATCAGAGGCTTTTAGTAGTTATTTAAATTAATTTTACAGTTCTATGATGTGCCAAAAGCTAAGTTTGAACAAAATGAAATTAACGCATGAATTCTAATATTTTCATATATATTAAATAATACGTATTTAGATTTCCATTATTTTTATAAAATTTGTATGTAGAAATAGGCAAATTTCAATTATCTATACAACAATTAAGGGCGTAAATTACAGCAAAAGCGATTTCTACTTTAATGTTTGTAACAAAGCAGAATTTAATTAACTTTTTGTAGTGACATCCTTAAAACGATTTCTGGCAGATAGTTCCACGAACGACACAGCCACAGAGTGCGTTAAACACTAATTTAAAGTTTGGCTGTGCTTTAATTGGCACGCTATAAAACTATGTGGCCTCGGCTTCTCCTCCTGGTTGGAGCAATATCAGTCGAACCAATACCACACCTACCTAGCTCTCCCGCCGCTCCGTTACAAGGGCATTCCAGTCTAACCGCAGGATTAGAATTCCTGAAGAGGAACTTCTCAGCTTCTGTTTTTGTCCCTGTGGTGAAATCCAACTTACACTTTTATATAAAACATTTAAAAATTTCTTGAGGTTAAGTCTATTTTACTGGGTAAATAAAAACAAATTAAGGATAATGTGTACACAAAAAGTCAGTCAGTATTTTGTATTTTTTGTCTAATATAATTCAACACAATTTTTGAAAATAAAATATACTTTCTTAGCACAGTTTTAAGATAATTACGCGTTAAGTTCTCGATTGTGTAGCTTTTGTTTCACAAAATCGTAAATTTTAAATCCGCTATTAAAATTAAAGTAGTAAAATTGTTGGCCATTTTCTTAATTTCCATAGGTTGTTTGATGCAGTTAATCGCTTCCTTATTAAACAATTTAAAAAAAAAAACCTCAATACTCTAAAAATAGATTTTAAAATTGTTTGAAGGCATAGTTTTGTATTTTGTATGAATAGTAAGAATATCTTCCTTCGGGGGCACAGAATTCAGGATATCGGAGTCGGAGTTTTCCGCCATCTTGGATGACATCACAGACGCGGCCGGCGGCCTTGTTCATCTCCCCCCTCGCCGTTCCTACCCCACGGCCGGCCATTCCAGCAACCCGTAACCCTAGCAATGATTTTAATAAAAAAGGTTTTTAACAAAAATATTTTAATAAATACGTAATTATAAAAATTAAAAAGTATCGGTTTGCCACTTTGGATATTTATTGATTTTCCTAGATAAAAACGTCTGTTTGCGTAGAAACATCCACTCGCTCGACTACGACGATCCCTGCTAGAGTTTCGATCGCCAGTGTGTATATTTATTTACGAATTTAAAGATTTATTTATCCATGCATGAAAAGAATTATTTTTAAAAAATCTAAAAAAATTGAGGAACATGTATCATTAATCTCACACTCACCCCGCCACCCTAACCAATTCCCATCCCCACCCAATAACAAAAATCACGAGAAACTCAAAAAAATAATTCTAAAAATCGAGGAACATATCATGTCACCCCACCCTACACCCCAAAACCCTAATCACCCCTCCACCCCACCTCCTCAACGTTATTGCCATTAGGTAACACATTATCCCTCCACCCATACCAATCGATCGTATCTGACTAGTAGCCACGAAATTACGCCTTAAACACATATCTTTTTTTCCAGAATTATACACTAAAATGTGTTTGTAACTAGGTTTCAACCCCCAGAGATAATTTACTGTTGGCAAAAGTGCTATCGACCTGTACTGAATGGTGACGAGGTCATGTAAATTGTCATATTTTATTTTTTTTATTTTTTTTTAAATGTGGTTATTTTTATTTAAATGATGTTTCCTATAAAGCAGGTTGTTTAAATAAATAAAACACTACATTTAAAAAACTAATTTTATTCGAAAATGTACAAAATTAGGAAACACATACACACATTGAAAATTTATCTTATACACTTTGTTTTGTGTATTGCAAGGCACTGTTCCCCAGTGAGTCTTGATTTCCCGTGCGTGTTCGGTGCAAACACTGTTTGCAGATATGAACTTTGTACCCATACGACGTAATCTGCGAGTTGACCAGTCTTGAAAAGTTTTTTATATAACAATAATGCGAAAATTTGGTAGTTTTGTCCTTCACCATCAGATTATATTTACGATCTTCCAATACTGGAAATATTCGGTTCGATTCGAGACACGCAGAAATGATGGCGGGCTTGTGTGCCCGGGCAAGCGGGTTTTTAAATATAACTTGCCGCGACATATTTTTCGAGAATTTTTGTGTCACGATGGGTAAGTAAACAACATCGTTTGTACTTGTCCCCAAAAATCCTTTAAAATAAGGGAGACTGCTAGTGTCCAAGATAGGTCCATTTTTTAAACCTCCGAATCGCTACTATGTTTTTCTTAACTAGGCCTCCAGCGATGGACATGCTCAGATATGTCACCCTCGGGGTTGTTTACGGCGGCACAGAGTTGGAAAAGCCCATTTTAACCGCGAACTCCAGCAACACACGCCCTTAAGAGCTCCGCCTGCCTGGTACTTGAACAGCGTGGCAGTGTGTTTGAAATCCGCGTTTTTTTTTACGAAACCATTAAACGTGTCATTATAATACCGATGTATGAAAAGAAAACAAACACACTTTAGACGAGATACGTATAATACTCTCAAAACATCATGTACATTATAAATGCTATTCCGAGCCCTACAACATAGCTAAAATTGGCTTTTTCACATTTTTGTATCTCATAATATACTGTTCGGAAACATGGGAAACTATTATAGGGTATTGCATTGAACTTTGCTAGTACCTTCCCACCGATAGAATTATAGGGTCAGGGCTTAAATTTCCATATGTACACGCAACACGACGGAAACACTGCACTGTAGTTCAGCGCCTTGCTCGTAGGAGCGAAGGAACATCAGGCACGCATGTTAGTATGGCCCTTATCGCTCCCGCACTTATCTGCCTCAAACGCGATAAAAACAAAATTCCAAGTAGGCAACGCCTTTAAAACCGCATCACTGGAGTGGAGTTGAGTGAAGTGGAGAGATTTGAGCTGCTACTAACATCGCGGCCTTGAGAGTCAATGGGGTGAAGCGATGTGAGTATGGAGCAGCAGGAAATCACCGAAAAAAAATTATGTTAGCGGCATCGCCCGGCACGATTCCCACGTGCGAAAATCCGGGAATCGAACTCGTATCGCCTTTGTGGTAGGCGAACTTTCTAGCCGATGTGGACCCTTGCGTCATTGACCAGGAACGTCTTGGAAAGCCTTCTGCCAATCAGTAGGGTCACCTGTTTTTCGCGAAAAGCTTTATGCGCAGACTATTCTTCAACTTCGTACGTGCACATTTGCAAATTCCGTTTGGCTATTGGCCGTGTGTCTGTGCGAGAAGACATTTTATATTTGACTGGGTCAATCAGAGTTAAGTTATCCCGACTCTGAACGTCAGTGATCGACTGGCAAACACCTAAGACGCGTTAGAGGGGAAATTATCCAACCACAAAATAGGTTCTGAACTAACGTGTTTGCGCAAAACTAGTCGTGGAATCTTTTCGCGAAAAACAGGTGCCACTGTCAATCATCCAGGCGGCAGCACAACCAGAGGTAGCCAGTCAGACAAAGCCCGTTCCCACGGTCTAGTGCAAGCCAGTAAACGGTCGCGTGGGCTCGCATCAAAGAGAACGTCTTGCCATCTCACTTCTCTGTAGCCTAGCCATTCAGCCAGCGACGGCAAGGGATGATGGCACAAGGGACGGCGGTCGAGAGCGGGGTCGCGCCAGTGACAGTTGGAAGGGTTGTTCATTATCGCCGTCGCGCCCTGGAATGCTGCCCGGTTCCACTGCCGGCCGGCCCCTCGGATCACTAGGGGATGATGGTGGGTTTGGAGGGGAGGTGAGTGGTCTCTCTGCTCTGAGCGAGCATCGATCCTCCCCCTCTCCTCTTTACCCCCACCACCATCGCACGGCTCCTCAATCTTATCGTTTCATCCCAACCTTCGCCTCTCCCTTACCCCCTGGTCCATCCACACCTCGGCTCACCATCCGTCACAGTCCGATCAATTTCCATGCAACGGCGCGCCCTCCAGCCGGCAAGCAGAGGCCATTTTCTCCTCCTGTCGGCGCGACCGACGGCGACTGAGGCGGTGTTCCAAGTTGTCAGGATATTTACACTCGCGCGCTCTCGCTCGTAAGTGACGTCAGAGTGTGTGTGCTATTCCATATGACGGAGTGCGGACGCGCGAGAGCGAGTGCACGAGTGCGTGCTGCGAGTGAGAGCTAGATGCACTCTCTACGCTTGCTCTCTGGATATTTTTTGTTTATTTGGATCGTTATTGCCTACAATGACTACGAAAAAATGTGCTTTATTACTTCAGGTGAACGAAAACACAATTGAGTATCTTTCGAAAAAACAACAGGCGATAATAACACTGGTATATTTCGAGAGCGAGAGCGAGTGCCAGTGTGGATCCGTTCCAAATAAAGAGTATGCAGGGAATTGTGGGAGGGAGTGAGACAAAATGACGATATTTTATTTCGTGTCGTGTACGTAAGACCTTCAGCCAACAGAAATGTGGGGCAAAGAATAATTATAAGTAATATATTATTCTTAATATAATATCTTATTTCCAAAAAAAAACTTAGTTTTTTTTTATTAATTAAAATTAAAATTACGTCTAAATTTTACGTTATATTTAATTGTATTTTAATGTTATATTAGTTACCATGTTTCGTGTTATATTATTGGCAAATCCTATGAATTAAGTACTGACAATAAATAAAACGAAATGAGATGCTATTTCCTTAGAATCACTGTTTCCCCTACAATAAAGTTAATTTCTAGTCGTGTGTGTCGGTTGAACATAATACCAGTTAACTCGCTATGAACCACACACTTTTATAAACGTTCTACGCCGACGTCTAACGTACACGAAACTGACCGTGAACCGACCTTCACTGGAGACCAGAAAAAAATCGTGGTTTCATTTCAAAACATCTTAAATTGCAACGCTTTAAAACAAGCAGAGTGCGCATATTCTCAATATGGCGCCCCGGCCTATCCGTACACTGGCAAGTATGGTCTATTCGCAGTTTCTTCACACTCTATGAATCAAACTTTTGAAAAATCACATCATGTATGACACGTTTGGTTCTTTTCTAAATATGACATTGACGCCTGGTGGCTGTGTGGTGTTGTGTTAAATGGAATTTTTTGAGGGGTGGTACAAAGGTGTTAGGTGAATTTGGAGGTTGGACACCCGACTAGGCGCCAGACACCTTCGGCAGGCGGTGTCGATGATTATTGATGGTGGTGATGATCTCACGGTACGGTGGGCCGTTCGCCCGGGCCTTACGCAGTCCCTGGGTGAAATTGTTGGATACTGACGAGCCCCTCAGGCTGGGAGAATCAGACATTCCTCACGCTTGATACTTACGTCTGCTGTGTTGTGGGCCTATTCAGGCTGACCAGCGCGCCTTTAACTGTAAAAAGCTCTGAGTTGAGCATACTGAATTTACGATGACTTACGTTGGATTAGGTGAAGGCGCATTGATTGTAGGGGACCCGTACCCCAGAATGCCGTAAAGCGGTTCCCAAATAAAAGAAATGTAGTGTGAAAACTCCCGTGTAATTATCCTTGCACAGCAATCACACCACATTATGTGAGAACTGATGCGGTTTATGGCCTGCGAGCACGCCAGATAAGCAACGCGGAGGAAAAGGCGCGAAACGGCCATAGCGAACTTAGGTGAAAATTACGCTTCCCCGGGCGATTCAAGTCCTCGGGAAGAATGGGTGGCGACTCCAGAGGAGAATTAAACAAACCGGTTCCAGGGATTACGTTACTATTGATAAGTTACATGATTCGAAGCACAAAATTGAGTCGGTCCGGAGAGGCGACGCGACCGACCCCTTGAGACACTCGACGGCGAATGAGTGCGGCGACCTCGCGAGGCGCGAACTATGTCAGAACGTGGTTTGCCCGGACTACTTCCTGCGTGATTGAGAGACTCGCAAACAACTTAAGGACGCAAACCCTTGCGCGGAACATTAACAGGGAATACACAATACTACCCTGAACAGAAAACAACTGCGATTTGACTTGGACGACACGAAATGATGGTGAAATAATGTGGATGAAATACGCGTGAATTTTAGAGTTAAAACAGAACAAAAACCACTAAAACGCTGGTAGGGGTCTCTGAGTGTTCACATTCTTGGTGTGTCTTTCCTTTGATTTAATAATGACTTTTTCATCATTCGCCCTACAAATACGTGTGCTATAACGCACCTCCACCCTCCAGGATTGGCTGAAGGGGATGTTGAGGCAGGTTGTTGCGCCACAACACCGCGCACTACTCTGCACTGCACTCGGCATCCCTCTGTACGCCGGTTGATGTGGTGGACGCGCGGCGTGGCAAGCGGTCTGAGAGGCAGCACGTCATACTGCGTCAGCATGCACCACAAGCATTTTGTATGTACTTGTGTTCACTAAAATGTATCTTATTTTTGGTTAAATTTAATTTTTAATTGTAATTTATTCACAAATCATGTTTTATTTATAATTAATACGAATAAAAATAAAGAGAGAATAGGTGTTTGGTAATGCCTAGTGGTAAATTGTTCTTATTTAAAATATAATTAACGTGAGGGTCCACGAATGCAGTGCATTGTCCCTTTGGTGTAATTTTCTGGACTCGTTTGCAGGAGACGGGGGATTAGTCTGGAAGTAGAACTTTAGCAGGACTTCAGAAAAGTTGGAAGTACTCATGAATGGACTTTATAGAACAAATATTACGACTGATTGGTGATAAGATGTCCATCCTCTTGATATATGTTAAAAACTTTAAGGTATAAAATCTTATTTTGTATGCATTTTTTAATATTTGTGTTTTCGCCTATAGCAGCGTGGGGGGCATGCAATAATTATGATAATTAGTTACCGGGTTACTTTATACTTTACTTTAACGTTACTGTATATATATTATAACGTTTAATCATCCGGATATATATATATATGTTATTACGATTTAGGGAAACCAACAAACTATCACAGACACCCCATGTATACAAAGGTGCGGCCGCATGCATTTCTCGTATTAAGACGCAGAAAAATTGATACATTCATAGTCATTTGCGTGTATGTTGACGTCATGCGCATCTGAACAGCATGGCGTAATTTTTGTATTTCACACAGATTATTCCCTTTATCCGCTTCCCGCAACACACCATACGGTTATAGGATGTTAACGGTTAACTGATTACTTTTGAAATCAACCTTTGAAAATGTCACTGCTCCATCGCATATTATTATGCACTTTTTTGATTCTGACGCAACGTTTCTCACACCTCTTGCTGAAAACTCATCAAGCCAAAAGGATCGATAGGCCGTGCTTTCGCGGTCCCTACACATATTGAGTGTCGGGATTAAGTCAACTTCCGTTCTTTTGCCCCGCCCGAGGTTCCTATTCCTGTGTTGAGCTGCGTTGTCATTTTACAGATGTACCGCCACAGGTAAACTCCCCTCTTGTCATTGTCCTTGGACCAGATGCACATATTTTAACGGGTACGCTTACTGGCATGCGCCCATGCAGTAATGTTGGTAATGACGAAGGGAAATTTTACCTGTTTTACCGTTGAATTAGAAGTGTTAGGTAAATATTTGTGAATACCAAAATAATTTTTTTTGTTTCCTGTTCTTATGCACATAATTTTAAAATCAGTACATCTGTAAGATATTTACTTTTCTCATTAGTTGACAATTTTACTTGACCGAGGCATGAATAAAGTGATCAGGCCCATGGCAATGTAAATTTTACGTATGGTGGAATAATAAACAATGCGCAAACAAGTAGATCTTCATCAGGGCTTTCACAAGTGCTCCGTTTACTGTGAACATCTCATACTAAAATAATTCGCTGCCGATACTGCAGTATATATGTCAGTGCTTGTAATAAAATGCATACAGTTAAGACAGAGATATTTTTTTTTAATGTTTGTGTCAACAGTCCTTTTTGCTGCGAAGAATCTGTAGTCATGTCTTCCAAAGCCGTCTGGGCTCAGATGTAACGCTGAAGTGGCGAGGAAACCGGACAAGCAGTCAACTCTTTTTATTTTAATAAGCTTGTTCATATTAGTACTAGTTAAAAAATGCCTAGCTTTATGTAGTAATAACTTTAACTTGATTAAACATACTGAAACCATTATTCAGAAGAAGAATGACTTAAGGATACTTGTTAAAAATGGTTTACTTTAGATCAACAGAATCAGAGAAAATATTTTCTGCCATGTCCCAGTTCGCGACATGACTTTGAGAAAAAATATTTGAAAAAGTAATTTTAATACATAAAGGTTTCCCGAAGACAAATCTCATTACTGTGGGTTAAATAAAATCTTGCATATAAAATAGAAAACGGGTAACTTATCGTCTCTTAGATAATAATTTAATTTTTGCCCCGCGAATGAATCACTTGTTTTGTAACTTGAGGCTTACAATAGTTACTGTTAATTACTTACTTTTTCATGTAAGTGACATCTTAATTTACAAACAGGGGGAAATATACTGCAACATTAGAGATGTAAAGCCAAATTCGATATTACAGTCTATTCGCAGTATCTTTACACTTTTTTAATCAAACCTTTAAAAATTGCCCATGTATGACGTGTTTGGTTGTTTCCTAAGTATGTCATGTGTCAGAAGCGTTTTATACTTCTGTTAACAAAAAAAGTATCTTATTTTTGGTTGACTTAAACTTTCACCTCTTATATTTTATTTATAAGTTATAGTTATTTACAAATAATATTAATGAAAATGGAGAGTAAAAAGGTGTGTCGGTAATACATAGTAATAAATAGTTTTCATGCAAAATGATATTAAACTGAGTGCACATGAACGCAGTGCGTTGCCCCTATGGCGTAATTTTCTATACTTGGTTAAGCTTAGTTTGCATGAGGCGGGAGAGTACCCTGAAAGTAGAACTTCAGTAGGGCTTCAGAAAAGTTGGAAGTAACCAAGAATGGACTATAGCAGCATAATTGTACATAATACTGTGAATATCAGTCTACAAGTCATGGAATTCGCAAATTTTTCCTGTCTCTACATATTCCTCATCCAGCTAGAGAATGTGCTCGGTCCTTATTGAAAACCTGATCCTCATGAAATGATTTAAAGTTTACAAGTTGAAGACGCTAAACACCAGGTATTCCGATTCTTGTAGTTTGTCAGTTTGAAGCCAATATGCTGAGTATATTTGTAACGAGCAGTTATGAAAAAAAAAAAAAAAAAAAGTATTTTAAAACATTTAGATATTTGTCAGAATAAAAGTCGGACAGGCTGTAATTTACGGTAGGTTCAGGCTTGTGACGTCATACCACGCTTTCCATTCTCTGCGCTTCGTTGAAGCCCTATGGTGGTAGTTTTCATGGTCCGGGAGCCGATCTTGACATCTTAGTAATGCAAAATGTCGACGCGCCCAAACCATAATCGGCAGGGCTTTATTTGTGTTATTTAGTTATTAAACTCATACGCAACAAATTCAGTCACTGGCTAGTTTGCAACTGTATCTGTGTACTATCAATCCCGCAGAAAAATATATAACTTATTAAAACTCTTATAAAAATATTAATCTCTAGTAGTGAACATAATATCTGTAACTTGTAATAATAAGTATGAATATTAAATTCAGTCAAACGAGAAACTTAATGTAAACTTATCCAGCTGTATTAAATACAAAACTAAATAATTGTAGGTGATTTATTTTGTATATTTGTCTTGAAACCTTGTATATGCAATGGATATTAAAGGCTACTTATCACAGTAAAAAAAATTTTCTTGTGTCAAAACGGCCGAATTAAGTAACATCTCCACTATTTTTTAAATAATAAAATGAATTAATTTTTGGTTGAATTATTATTTTCTTGAACTACTTTTACGAAGTTACAAAATTAGAAACATCGCTTGAGAATTTATGCCCCCGTCTGCTTCCATTTCTAGCCTGGATTCCAGATGAGATATTCCAGCAGGATAACGCCACTCCGTACACAACCGGATCATCCAGAACTGCCTTCATTATGTCCAAACATTACCACGGCCTGCGCGCTCCCCTGACATGTCCCTAATCGAACACGTGTGAGACAAGTTTAAACGCCAGCTGCCGCCGTGCCATATTATCTGGGATTTGGTACACACCGTCCGACAATTGTGAGCCCGTCTGCCTAAGGAAAAACAGCAGGCGTCTGCTGGACTCCGCGCCAGACCGTGTCGCACTGTGAGGGTGTGCAGTGCACTAGTGAAGATGACTGTACGGCGTTCCACACATCAATATGTAATTGTCATAATGTTCTGTCTTTAAGAGCATGCGTATTACTCATCTGTGTCACTGCCTCTAGACAGTTTCAGTGCCATCTGATGCATCCTTCTGCGTGCGCTATTTTTAATGTCCGGCAGTGAACTTTACATTTGTAGTAAGTTAAGTTGTGCCCACGTGAGAAATGAACCCATGACACGTGTTAATTCAAGACAGTCGTGCTTCCGTTACGCCCTTGGTAGCCACGAACGGTCAGATGCTGCAATACCACAGTGCTACTACTGCTGTGAGTTTTTCCCGTGTTTAAACTCGGGCAGGAAGAATACAGTCATTTTGCGCCTCCTTCGTCGGGCTTTCTTACACCGAATCCAATTCTCTAAATGTTGATCACCCTTTCACAACAAATTCCCTCTGCGTTAGTCGTGAAATTACGATTCCCTGTCTCTCTTTCCCTCTCCCTGTCGCTCTTTCTTTCTCTCTCTCTCTTTATCTCTCTCACACGGGTCTTTTCTCTACGTCGAGAAAGAAGAGGAAGCCCTCCCAGGTCTCCTTCGTCCGAGCTGCGAAACTCTAATTGCGGTAGCTCAAACGATTCTGCGCCTCCGCTAGAACCTTACACTGTAAAAAATCCTAGTAAACTTCCTAAACTGCAGTGGAAGTTTTTAACATATACACTGAATGGTAATAATACCACACATCAAGCTGCAGATATGGGAATGTTTAGCGTCACTGTTATACAAAGTTGGGAACTTCCCTAAGCATTTGACTATCTCCTGAGCAAGTGTAGGAACGCTACGACGAATGTACAGGGGAAAAAATTACCATTCCTGCTTTCTCACTAAGCGTATACACTGGTATGGTAAATTCCCGAATAATTTATTAGAGTTTACTTCGGTGGTGGATGGCGCAGGGATGATCGGGGAGAATGTCTCGCCTTCAGTCTTTGTCAGAGATGGATCTTCGCCTCTATTGAGTACTCCAGACAGGTTCCTCGGAATCATTCTCCCTGAGGCAAGCGACATATCAAGAGCGTTCCCAGTCAAGAATCCCGGCCGAACAGACAATCGAAGAAGGGTTTTGCATCATTGAGGTGTTTACGAAAAACATTTTCCATCGATAACCACGTCTGTTCTTTAACCCTTTCAGTAACAGTGGTATGTAGTCTATTCGCGGTTTCTTCACACTTTTTGAGTCAAACCTTTGAAAAACCACCCCGTGAATGATGTGTTTGCTGGTTTCCTAGATGTTTCGTGTATCATAAGCGTTTTACACTTATGTTAACATAACAGTATCTTGAGCCCGCCTAACACGGAACGATTTTCCTTACGATACGACGTGCGTGGAGTCTTGCTTGCTACTGAACGTGCTCATCCAATGGAAATATCGATGCCTGCGTGCAGTTTTTATGGCTGGTTTACTATTTTTCGGTAGTTGGAATGGTGCTATTTTCTCTACGTGCCTGTTCTAGTTTCCAATCTCAGCCGATGAGAGCAAGAAAACGTGTCACGTGACTTTACATTTTTAAATTTTTTAATTATTTACTTTTCTCGTAGCTTTTAAATTCCACTTGACCGACGCATGAATACAGAGATCAGGTCCGGCAATGTTAATTTTACGTATACTGGAATAATACACAGTACCAATACAAGTAGATCTTTAGCAGGGCTTTCAAAAGTGCTCAGTTTGGAGTGAACGTACTCGTTTCTCACACCGTGAACAAAGCCTTAAAGTTTAAATTTGGCGGAAGGATACATACTCGATAAAAAAAAATATCGGGGCTTTGAAAATTTTTTAGTCAATGGTTGACTAGTTAAATAAATTATATTTCAACATTTCAGCTTGTTTTTTTTTCTTTCCTTTGAAAAAAAAACACATTCGTACATCAGTATCTATGCTCCTTTCATGTCGTCGTGTGGTAAACGCTGTGGAACATCGGGGCGCGATTCGTTTGTTCTCGGCGGTGCTGCCGGGCGAGATGACATTGTGAGTGTGGGAACAATGTCAGCAGGTTTCAGCGCACCGTCGTCTCCACGGCTGTACGCTTGTCTTGTCGTCAATACGACTACACGACCCTCCTCCCCATCCCCTCCTCCGCAACCCTGGTGATACGCCGGTTGTTTTGCCTGTCGACGAACTTTCCGATTGTTTCCCCTCGACTCCGCCCTGCCCCTGCGCGAAATCACGTCGGCGTTCAACCGTGGCTGCGCGGCGCGGCGCACGTGAATTAACCGCGTCGCTCAGGAGTTATTGTTCGACAATTTAAAGAGTGAACCCAGAGGAAATGTGTGAAATACAAGCTCTCCCTCACTCTTCCTTATCGACGCAGCAGCTACAAGGTCGTGCAGGCAGTTCGTATAAAACAAGTACAAACGTGTCGCATGCAAACTGAAGAGTTTTCTACCTACTTGTTAGTAATAGTTGTCATATATATCTCATTTCAAGTAGCTTTTTTCAACTATGGAATATTATGGTATAATTTTTTTTTTTTCAGGACAGAAATGAAAGTCGATATTTTGTTGCCAATTTATAAATTTGGGGGAGGGTAGAGCGGAGAAATTTGGGCGTGCTCCTACACTGAGAATAAAGTTTGCTCTAGCCAACAAAATATTTGTTTGTATAGGGCCAAAAATATATTTACTATTTGTCCCAACAAAATGTTTTGTTTAATAAACAAAATTTGAAAAGCAGCAAAGTTAATTTTGTTAATCTAACAAAATATACGCTTGAGTGAATAAAGCCTTTGCGTTGGGCCGGAAATATTAGGCTGTCACCGAAATGTTTAGTTGAATAAGCTGTATACTTTAGTTTGGTCAGTCATTTAGTTGCCTTCAATCGAAAATACAGTTCGAGAATTTGTTTGCACTTTTTGTGACAATTAGGATAGTTATAGTGTTCGTTAATGTATTTAGTGATACTTTGTAATGGTATAAACATCCTAATATAATAAATTCATAGGGAAACTAAAACGTAAAGCTGAAAAACGTTAAACATTTATCTGCACACATTGTTAAGTATTTGAAATGTATTTATGTAATCACATTTCAACTTTATCAGTAGTCAGTTTAACTGAGGTTTATAGGGCTTAGCACTCGGGCGTTAACAATCTGGGTTCGAATCTCTGTCGGTTTTCCTATTTTCTCTTAATTTGCATAACCTTTTTAATGTTGAGCCAAACATATATTTAGTTGTACCAACCCAATCTTTGTTTAGGGCAACCAAATAATAACAACAAAATAATTTAGTTTCCAGAACCAAATATTTTATTGCCCCTATACAAACAAATAATTTGGTTGCGCCAAAGAAACTTTGTTTGATTCAACAGAACCTTGTCCCGGTGTAGCATAGAACTCTTGAGAGCCGATGAGGGTGGAACGAGATGAATATGGAGCAGCGCCAGAATGGAAGGACTGAGGAAACGGAAGATCCTCGAGAAAACCCGCCGACCACTGGTATCGTCCAGCACTATTCCTACTTGCGAAAATCCGGGTCGTTATCCCGCTGGGAATTGAACTCGGTTAGCCTTGTTGGGAGTTCAGAGCATTGCACTTAGCGGCGGTGGCACATTTGATTCGTGTGGTAGTATCGCCCTTATCGCTCCCGCGCTTCACGGACCTTAAACGCGGAAAAAAATCTCCGGGTAGGAGGGAACCTTAAATGCTTGAGATCTTCAGCGCCGTTAAAGGTGAAATGAGGTGGATATGGGGCATATATGGAATGCAGTTGTAGAGTAAATCGGAGTACCTCGATAAAACTACCATCGAATGGCAATTATTAGCCATGTTTTCCACACGCAAAAATTAGGGTGATCCCGTTGGTGATAGTCTGGTCACTTCTCTACAGTGACCCCTTTACCGTACAACAGACCGCTCTGTAATGAGTCTAAGCGACATAACAAAATATGAAATTAACGAGTGGTATAACGCACCAGTCGTGTTGAAACCTATTTCGTACACAGAGGGCTCGTAGTACGAACTTCAGTCATATTTACAGCATAGGCTGGTTACGGTTTAGATGTGAAGAATTAATACTTGTACCTACGACTGAATAAAAGTACACCGAAAATTATTTTAGCAGTAACGATTGATCAAGCAATAGTCAGATCTCTTAAACCATGATTCTAGGAAACAAAAGCTGCCGTTGAAATCAGGAAAACTGACGAGGGTGAGGCTTATTTACAGTTACTGTCATTATTTGTTGTTCGTTAAGGACACGAAAATGAATGTTGCCAAATTTAATACGATGGATATAATTTCACCTGATATTCAGAACTACATAACCTAAATCCAAGATCTAAATACAATTTTTCGTCAACTACAGCTGTTGCTGTGCTCTGATTGGCAATTTTATCATGACTTGTACTTAAGGTTTAATATATAACCATAACGTAAGTCAAACTCAGGATGTACGTGACCTGCATACGGCAATCGTAAACCAATACCGCTGAACACGTACAGTTTTGTTTTAAGTACCCGGCATACTGTCACAGTTAAGTCAATCGTAAACTCACATTAAATTTTTTTAGTCGGTATAAACCTACCATAAAGAGCACAAGAGTTAAAAAAAAGAGTTTATGAATAAAATAAAATCAAGACAGCAGCAAACTTCGGAGAGAGATACAGCGTAAACTCACTGGTGCCATCCCCGAGTTCGTTACACCGGCTACATTTTACAGGCTCTTAAGAACACGGGAGAGAAATGATAGCCGCAGTGAAAACAGAGCTTCATCTTTGCAGCGAGCGAGTCTGACGTGAATCGTTTGTCAAGCACCCGACAGGGCCGTTCGTCTTGGTCACGTCATCATAATAAAGGTCTAAGATGTAACATATATCAAATGAGCAAATACCGAGGCTTTCCATAAATCTGGCAGTTGGTTTGTCAAGTAGGCTGCCAAGAGTTATTACACACGTGCAGTATATGGAGGTTTTTCTTTTTTTATTGCATGTTTTTTTTTAGGACGCGGAGCGTTTAAAATTTTTCATGTTTTTTTTCATGTTTTTATAATTAATCCTCACTGACTTGGTCGATTGATTCGCTGGTTTTTCACGTTGCGGACTCTGGTACTGATTACTATGAAACTTAAAAACACAATAAATTAAATATTAGGAGGTTAAAACTTATTAACATTGGTTTGCGTAATGCAAAAAAAAAACAGTGAAAGTGAAAATCACAACTAACGTCGTATTTATAATTCTTTATGTCCACTAAAGGTTACTTCCAACTTTTCTGAAACCCTGCTAAAGTTATACTTTAAGACTGTTCCTCCAACTCCTGCAAACAAAGCTTAACTAAGTTTAGAAGCGACCACGGTTAGACTACTCGCCTTCCACCTAGGAAAACCGGGTTCGATTCCCGGCGGGGTCGCTCCCGGATCTTCGCATGTGGGAATCGTGCCGGACGATCCCGTTTCCCCCGCCCTTGCATTCCGGCGCTGCTCCATACTCACCTCACTTCACCCTCATCGGCTCTCGAGACCTCGATGTTAAGAGCCACCCAAATCTCTTCACTCACTCGCCCTCCAAGTCTAAAAAGCTGCACCAAAGGAACAGCGCACCGCATTCATGCGCACTCAGTGTAATAATATTTTGCGTAAGAATTATTTTTTACTATGCATTACCAACACATATATTTTCTCACTGTTTTTATTCGTATTAATTATAAATGAAATGTTATAATTTAAAGATAAATTTAAAAACTGTAGTTTTGTGTCAACACAAGTATAAAATGCTTGTGATACACGGCTTCTTTAGGAAGCAACCAAACACAACTTACATGCGGTGATTTTACAAAGGCTTGATTCAAAAAGTGGGAAGAAATCGTTAATAGACTATATCCTGGGATCATAACCGGGCCACATGACAAATGTATGAAGCCATTGACACCAACTAATTGCAAAACTTCATCCTTGGCATCAAGTGAAAACCTCTCAAAACCTCGTTAAGAGCCTGCCAAATCACTCAGCCAAGTGAAAACACTTTTTTTCATGGAGATACATGATGTAAAATAATAATTTAACGGAAAACACAGGCAATTTAAACGCTGATTACAGAATTTTTTTCTGTCTGTCTATTGCTTTTAATTTTTTTTAATCGAAATTCACTAACCTAACGCATAACGTAAACGAAGCAAAAATAAGCAATAAGTTGGTTAATAAACAGGATAAATGGCTCGTAGATCTGTCGCTAACAAACTCGTAGCTCTGTCTATGCACAAAACGACCAGATGAAAGTTCAGGAACTTTATATTACCCATCAGTATCTAAGTACGTAAGCGGAATTTTTCCCGCGTATTTGTCATTGTTTCCCCACGCGGAGTAGGAAATGCGATTATAGTCCACTCAAGGTTAGTTGCAAGTAAACTGAAGCCATGCTAAAGTTATTCTTTCAGGCTATCCCCCAGCGTCGTACAAACAAAGCTTAACTAAGTATAGAAAATTATACGCAAGGGACAGCGCGCCGCATTCGCGCACATTCGGTTCAATAATATTTTGCTTGGGAACTATTTGTTATAGGCTGTTCACGGTAAAATGAGCATTTTTGAAAGCCCTTATTAAGATATACTTGTAAGCACGTTGTGTATTATTTTGCCATATGTAAAATTAGCATTGGCATAGGCCTCATCACTTTATTCATGTGTCGGTCAAGTGAAACTGTGAAATTATTAGAAAAGTAAATATTTTACAAATCTGCTTTAATTTTACACTTTGATGCATTAAAAAAAACAGAAAGTGAAATGAATAATTTAAGTAATCACAAATAGTTACCTAACACTTTTAATTCGGCGTTAAGATACGGAACTACTTTCCCTCCATCGTTACCAACTTTACTGGGCGCATGTCACTCAGTGCGCTCGTTAAAATGTATACAGGCAGGGGCAGTAACGTTTTTCTACGGTTGATTTCAAAAGTTCTCACTTTATCGTGAACAGCATTTACTAGTCATTACCATCACGCCTATTTTCTTTCCCTTTTTATTCGCATTATTTATAAATAAAGTTACAATTTATAAATAAAATACAAGTTAAATTTCAATTGAATCATAAATAAGATACTTTTATATTAGCAGAAGTGTAAAACGCTTCTGATACGTGACATATTTACGAAACAACCAAACACGTCACACATAAGGGTGATTTTTCACAGGTTTGATTCAAAAAGTGTGTGAAACCGCGAATAGACGAAATCTAACGAGTGAAACAATGCTTGCTGCCCGCAAGAAGATAGCCACGTGGCGAGTTTTATTTTCTCGGAAGTTCGTAGAAGCCTTTGAATTTATCTAAAGCATGGTGCCTGGGCCTATAAAACATATCTTGACTTGAAGTGCATGCAACGAAGAAGAACGAGCCAGCTGGGAGTAGAGCCGCTCGTATTTTTGACAGGGATAGAGATACGGCTGGATTTACTGTTCCTGAGATAAACTTCCGGCTGGGAAAGTAAACGGACGGACTATGTCACTTAACCAGTAGCGCGTCTACGAGTTCACTTCGCTGTATCAAAGTTAATTTAAGTTACGCCTAAAACTAAAGAAACTTTAGGCAACTTATATTTCAATCACAAATTCGTGCCTTTTAAGCGTTAAAATTTCGCCCACAAACTGAATACAGAAAACTTCCTTGATCTTATCTTCTTTGAATGAGTCTTGCAGTGTGGTTAGTAGCTAATAGACATATTATTTTAGCCTCGCGTCGTTGTAAAGCTTTGTTGAATGTTCGAGCATTCTGAAATTAACAAAAAATAAAAGGCCTTCAAAAATCGAAGTCCAAAAATGTCAAAAAATATTCAGTTACTTGGCCTTGCTTGTAAACAGATTCATTTTTGTCTTTACTTTTTTGACCTTGCACCTAAGAACGACACAAACATCTTTGAAAATCCCTGAATTCAAACATTGAACCTCATAGTATTATAGAGAGATATTTGGACGGTTCTTAACATTGAGGTCTTGAGAACCGATGAGTGTTAAGTGAGGTGAGTATGGAGCAGCACCCGGATGCAAGGGCGGGGAAACAGGAGATCCCTGAGAAAATCTGCCAACCAGCGTCGTCGTCCGGAACGATTCCCACGTGCAAAAACCCGGGAGCCACTCCGCTGGGAATCGAACTCGGTTCGCCTACGTAGGAAGAGAGTACTCTAACTACTACACCATGAGGGAATTGTCACGATTGTCTACACGCAATAATAAGTTTTCACCGTAGCTAATATTATTTAGTTCGCCTTCGTGATATGCAACTTGTTGTGCACGCAGGCACTTGTAGCTGCGGACTCCCGGCGCTGTTATGCCCAACTTCAAATTGGATTTTAAAATACTAGGTAATTTTTTCAAACATTTAGCTACTAGTACTTTTGGTTTTTATTAGTCCCAAGATGCTGTGGTTTGTCTTTTGACATGTTATTCAAAAACATCTTGCATGAAATTGATGAAGCTCTGGGACCCGTTTGACTCTCCAGCTACACGGCAGCTTATCGGTGCATATCAGGCGCGGTGTACAGTTCAGCCACCCCCGGATTACGATGAACGTAGTTAGTCGAATGGGGGAGGTGCCAGCTCCTTGCGGAAAACTGCGTGAGCTAGAGCTTAAAGGGTGTATGGCGTTGTCGCCCCCTTTGTTTTATGATGGGCAGTTGGCCGCCTGCCGAGATTGACCGTCCTTAAATTTCTACGTGCCCGGAATTAATATTTCAGTGCGTTGCAACAGTGAAAGGGGATAGTTACAGGGTAACGACGGAGGGGTAACTCGGCTGTATTTTCTGAACCGCTGAAGCAGCAAGAATTTCGCTGCAACAATCCTCTGTTTGAAGAGCAAACTTTCAGGGCGTTCAAGTGTTCATATATGTATGTGCGTATATATATTCCATACTTTGTGAATATTCTGCCGTTTTTGTTAAGAGTTGTCAATTTTAATTTAATGGAAATACAACACTAGATGGGTGGGGGAAAAAACGTTCAAAACGTTTTTTCAACCCTTTCAGTTACAGATAGATATATAACTTTAGGCGTTACTACAAGGAACGAATATTTGAATCAAAACTGTACTACGTTATCATAATAGGCTGTTCACAGTTATTTGAAAATTTTTGAAATCAAACTTCAAAAAATGTTTTTGCCAATACCCGTATATATTTTAACGGATGCAATGACTGTCGTGCGCCCAGTAAAATTGATAACGACGGAGGGAAAGTAGTCCCACGTCTTAACGTTGAGTTAAAAGTGTTGAGTAGACATCTGTGGAAAGTAAAGTTATTTATTTTGATTTCTTTTTTTTCCTAATGCATATGAATATAAGAATTGTCAAATTTGTAAAACACTTACTTTTCTAATAACGTCACTGTTTTACTTGATCGACGCATGAAAAAAGTGAACAGACCCATGGCCATGTTAATTTTACATACTGTGAAATAATACGCAATGTGCATAGAAGTAGATCTTAAGCAGCGTTTTCAGAAATGCTCAGTTCCCCGTGAATAGCCTACTATAATGCTCTGCCGTATATAGCGATCAATAAGTACGGGTTTGTGATTGGCGTTGTTGGCAACAGCTGTTTATGAGACTGCGGAATGTGGTATCAAGAACGAGTTATACATGTCAAAGGTGAAGGACTTCCCTAATTTAACCCTGTTTTGTGGCGTATGCAGTTATCAAAGTTACCCTTATACAGGATGTTCGCAAATTAAACGCCCAAACTGCGGGAGGAGAAAGTATTTTCGCTGAATGCCTTGTACTTCCTGCCAGCGGTATGGATGACGGCGATTTATCCACAGTACGTTCCACGTGGTTGAATGGGACACGCCCATTTGGCGCGCTGTGGAGCGTGTAGAGAGCATGTCGTAGATGTGGTGACGTGACACTTCCTCAAGCCGAACAGTGTGCACAATTACGCATGTATCTCTNCAAGCCGAACAGTGCGCACAATTACGCATGTATCTCTTCAACGTGGAGAGCATAAGTCACCTTTCTGCTGCGGACTTTGTAGGCGTTGTACAAGGCATTCGGCAAAAATACGTTTTCAAAACCCAATTTTGATAGGCTCATATCTCCTTTAATATTTCGTTTAGGTATATGGTGTCATATTTACGACTTTATTTTGTATAAGGAATGACCTCCTGCAATCTAGGCGTTTAATCTCCTGTAGAACGCTGTCACATTAAGGTTTAAGAAGACTATGTATAGTCTATTCTCACTTTATTCAAACTTTTTCAATCAAACCTTTAAAAATCACTCTATGTATGACGTGTTTGGTTCTTTCCTAAATATGCAATGCATCACAAGCGTTTTATACTCGTGGTAACATAAACTTACCTAATTTTATGTTAAATTAAAATTTCACTAATGTTTTTTTTTCATTAATTATTATATTTCATTTATATTAATATGAATAAAAACAGTGAGAAAATATGTGTGTTGGTAATTTCTGATAATGATAAGGAAAAGTTCTTATGCAAAATGTTGTTACACTGAGTGCTCACAAACTTGGTGCGTTGGCCTTTTGGTGTAATTTTCTAGACTAGGTTAAGCTTTTTTTGCATGAGGTGGAGGAATATCCTAGAAGTAGATGTTTAAGCAGGGGTTCAGAAAAGATTAAAGTAACCGTGAATGGCCTATAGTAGAATTTTTATTTATAATATTTGTTGGCGCGTATACGCTTATCTCAGTAAATAAATAATCTTGGAATACGATTTTTTGCCAGGAAAGGTATGGTTATGGTTTTATTATTTTGAGTGTAGCCAAAGAGAAGACAAATCATGACGTGGTAAGAAATCCCACATTTTAAGGTCAGCAGTGCGCGCCGCAAAAAGTGTTATCATGTTGGCTAGCTTTTTGTAACAGATACGCGGTTCCTGAGTATGGCTCGTTCGTTATTCCAAACATTTCATTGACTGGCTGCCGCCGCTATCATATAAATACTCCGTCCTTCACTTCCACTGGCTAGCGTGGAACAAAGTAGCGAGCGCGTAACAATACTAATATATAATACATTAAGAGCTCTTTGGCGGTGATACTTTTTTAATGTGCATAACTCAAATATGTTAATTTGCAGGCAGACCATCGTACCCCGAAATAAATTAATACTACGTGTATATACGAAAAATAATAAATCATAATTAACCAAATTACAAAGGGTCGTACGTAAACCTAGGATGAACGGACGATTCACAGTAGCTAGTAAACAATAGCACTGTGCGATCGACAATCACATATCAGTGTTGTTGCCATTATATATATATATATATATACATATAGTAAAAAGTGCTGAAAATCGTTGTAAATACATCGCAAACATCGCTTACAATACTACAAACTAGCCTAATTACTCGGTATTGCCCAGGCGTAAGAGGGCAATGAGAGAAACTNAAACATCGCTTACAATACTACAAACTAGCCTAATTACTCGGTATTGCCCAGGCGTAAGAGGGCAATGAGAGAAACTCGACCCCATTTTAGGGGTTTTGGTCCCAATGGGGAGGCGGAGATACACAAGCCAGTTTTAGGGGTTTCTGGCGGAATAGGGGGCTGGAGGCCATTTTGGCCTGCACGGTATTATAAGGTGGACGCTGAAGTGTGTCCCTACCAAATCTGGTCTATTTACGTCGAATGGTGTATGTTTGTATAGAAAACATGCATACATACACACTATGACATTTATTTATAGATATGGAATGTGACGGCCTACGCACATAAAAGTTCACCTCGCCTTGTATTGCTGTTTCTACATAAGGGTCGTGAACATGGCTTACCTTTGGTGCGATGGGGCCCGCTCAACTGACCATCTCGCTGCTGTTGCCTGCATGAGTGCTGGACGGCAAATGGCGAGTGGCGCGCTAGTGTGTATATTTTTGTAACTATGTTTTATTTTACTGTGCAAACTTAGACTAAGCTTTTAATACCCTTTTATGGCGCACAAACCGGAGGGGCTGGGGGTCTATTCCTTAAAAATCGAACATCTTCCTGAGGAAACAGAGACGAAGTCCTATTTGCATGTGTCGGCAGAAACCGTCACAGGATGTTGCTAGAGCTAGTGATGCTTCGCGAACAAATTTGAGTAAATGTCATACTTCAATACTATAAGCACCCAACAGCAGTTTGTCTATTGCATTTGGTTACTATCTGCTCGAGAAGACGTTTTCATGTTAGACCGGGCCACTCAGAATTCGGCAACATCGACAAGGCTCGTACGTGATTCGTGTGCATACAGTTAACACATGTCAAAAAGTAATTCAGCCAACCAAGATAGGTAGACGACTCTACTTTGTTTCAAAATATAACTTGTCTTGAAATCTTTTCCCGAAATTTCACTATCCCTAGATACTGCCAATCCAGGATCACAAACATTAGTATATTGGAATGTGGTTGCACCGCACGTGTTAATGTCATCTCGCGAATATCGCTATATGCAGTACGTCATACTACATTATCTCACCTAATCGTGATTGCGATGTATTTAAAACAAAACACTGCGTCGTGACGGATGTATCGCCATGTAGCACAGGCCTAGTGAACAATGTCGGTTGAGCGTGGACGTAGATTTTACAACTCGTGTGCCAGCGAACCGTCTCTCCGGCCTGGCAGGAGGGGAAGGGGAGAGAAGAAAGGAACAGAGAGAGAGAAAGCGTGCGTGCGTGTGTTCGTGCGCGTGTGAAACAGCGCAAAACGCGTCGCGACGGCGAACGACGCGATGAGCACACTTCGGAAAACGGTTTCCGCCACGGTCGGAACTTTGTTTATCGAATGTGCTGGTTGGAGCTACTGCCATCCATCCCCTCCCTCTTTCTGTGGGGATACCACCACTTCCCTTCTCCCATTTCTACCGTGTAAAAACCGCTGGACCGCAGGGGCANTCCCTCTTTCTGTGGGGATACCACCACTTCCCTTCTCCCATTTCTACCGTGTAAAAACCGCTGGACCGCAGGGGCAGCGCCCATCATACTGAATGCTAACGTGAGCGATTGCCTGTCTCCGTCTCTGCTAACTCATCGCGGTGTGGGCACACCGTGCAGTGAACAGACGGGTAGAGTACGCATGCAATCTGAGCAGTCACAAATTTGTGACTCAGAACACTGAACGCCTCTTTTTGCCGCTATAACTCGCACGCTCAATGCAAAACTGTCGTAACTCATGAAATCAAGTAATTTCAATATTTGTACCAAGAAGTGTAAAAAAAAAAATTATCTACCACTAATAAATACTGTTGAGCACTTTTAAAAGCAGTGTTTAAGGTCTATTTTAATGCACATTGTTTGTTATGTCTTAATTTGTACAATTAACATTGCCATTGACCTAACCTTTTTATCCATGNTATTTTAATGCACATTGTTTGTTATGTCTTAATTTGTACAATTAACATTGCCATTGACCTAACCTTTTTATCCATGCGTCGACTATTAGCAAAGTAATTATTTTACAAATTTGTAAATTATTACTCATATTTTCATTAAAAAAACAGAAAGTAAAATAAATCATTTCAGTATTCATAAATGTTTACCTAGCACTTTTAGTTCAACTCTAAGACGTGGAATTACTTTTCCTTTGGCACTGCCAAATTTACTGGGTGCATGCCAGTCAGTCTTCCCGTTAAAATATACGCAGGTAGAGGGAGTGATATTTTCAAAATTTGATTTCAAAAGTGCTCACTTTACAGTGAACAGCCTTTATGACGAAATAATGTCGCAACATTATATTTCCTTTTACTGGTCGTACGCCATATAAATGTGTGTTTTACTTCGAAAAATAAACTTAATAATAAAATATTCATATTTCCCATCTACACGCACACGAGTTTTGAAATTATTTAGTGGCGCACTGTTACATATTAATCCCATATTTAATAATTCACAGTCCCTTACTGACACAAATTTTTGAAGATTTGTTTAAAATGTTTGAATCGTTAACTCTTAATCATCGCGTGGGGCGCGATGGTTCAGTGGTTAGACAACTCGCCTCCCGCCTAGGTGAACCGGGTTTGATTCCCGGCGGGATCACTCCCAAATTTTCGCATGCGGGAATCGTGCCGGACGATGCCACTGGTCAGTGGGTTTTCTCGGGGATCTCCCGTTTCCCACGCTCTTTCATTAAGACATTGCTCCATACTTACCTCGCTTTACTCCCATCGGCTCTCGAGGTCTCGATGTTCAGAGCCACCCAAATCTCTTCACTGACTCGCTCACTCAATAACCGTATATAAGACATTTTGAGTTACAATAGTCTTGCATTCAAGGCGCGAACTGTCAAAATAACGTTGTATGAGCTAATGTCAGCTCGCACTCAGCAGAATAGTGAGGGTAATTGGTGCGCCATGTGGATCCCATATTTACTACCCCCAAGTGTTTTGGTAATCTACATTGAGAAAGTTGGAGCTCGCTAAAAAATTAGCTATATATCTTCATGACTTATGCTGAAAATCTATAATTTCTTAACTCTAAGAAAAGTCGCTAAATACGCCTTACTTGGATGCCAGAGTTAGAACTAAATTCCAAAAATGTTGTATATTTTACTATCACAGATATCACTCATATTGACATACTGTATAATCTTTCCGAAATATTAATTGNAAAAATGTTGTATATTTTACTATCACAGATATCACTCATATTGACATACTGTATAATCTTTCCGAAATATTAATTGTAAATGTAGTATTTGATTCAATGTTAAGTTATAAAATAATAAGGTAGGAAAATCTTTAGTATGACAAAACGAGGGAAATACAAAATGCAATTTAAAAAATAATTAAAACATATATTACTTATTGCACACAATACAGGTAATCAAAGTAGCAAACATATTTAAAACAGCTTTCTTAAGCTAAAAAGATTTTCCGCTTCCTAGCATTTCTCAGAGCAAAGTCTTTAATTATACTTTCAATGACGATACCATTAGTCAAGATCTGCTCAATCNAAAAATGTTGTATATTTTACTATCACAGATATCACTCATATTGACATACTGTATAATCTTTCCGAAATATTAATTCTAAATGTAGTATTTGATTCAATGCTAAGTTATAAAATAATAAGGTAGGAAAATCTTTAGTATGACAAAACGAGGGAAATACAAAATGCAATTAAAAAAATAATTAAAACATATATTACTTATTGCACACAATACAGGTAATCAAAGTAGCAAACATATTTAAAACAGCTTTCTTAAGCTAAAAAGATTTTCCACTTCCTAGCATTTCTCAGAGCAAAGTCTTTAATTATACTTTCAATGACGATACCATTAGTCAAGATCTGCTCAATCNCTTCCTAGCATTTCTCAGAGCAAAGTCTTTAATTATACTTTCAATGACGATACCATTAGTCAAGATCTGCTCAATCAATAATATAACTAAATTGTTTAACCTAAGCGTGCTCACTTAGACCTTTAGAAGCTTTTAATTGAATTTAATTTCGGAAAGTTCCTCTCTCAACGTTATTTATAACAACTGTCAAAAATATTCTAAGCATTACTATTATTTTAGGCACGGAGATTTCGAGTTTGGATGCCACAATGAAACTTCAATAATTCAAATGGACTTGTATTGACTAGCTTGTTTTGATTTCCGGTTACAACTGCTAAACTATGTAGTCGCATTCACTCAAGCTTGAACTCTTCTTTGTCGTTAGTAGTATGGTCTAGACTGTACTCGTATAATCCGTTCACGGTTACTTCAAACTTTTCTGAAGCCTTGCTAAAGTTTTACTTCCAAAATATCCCTCCGCCTCTTGCAAACTAAGTGTGACTAAGTTTGGAAAACTACACCAAAGGACAGCGCATCGCGTTCGCCGGCACTCAGTTGTAGTAATATTTTGTATTGCTAGGCGTTACCAAAACACATATTTTCTCACTGTTTTTATTCATATTATTTATAAATGAAGCATTATAACTTATAGATAAAATATAAACAACATCTCAATTTAACCAAAAAATGTTACTTGTATGAACACAAGCGTAAAAAGTCCGTGATACATGGCATATTTAGGAATCTCTGTGACACTTAGTCCAAAGATATAAACATTACTCTTCTCAGCCCGTTTTCGTAGGATAAACCAGTATTCGTCGCCAAACGTTTGCTTCGTTTTTTATTGGACAACGGCGCTCCATGGAGGTACATAGTTTCTCATGCAGCCCTTCTGCGAAATCAAGGCGCTGTCTACCAGTTCGTCTCGCTTCTAAAAAAAGTAGCGTTTTCAAGGCACCTATTTTCTGAGCACACTGCTGCGCATTCCGTCCTTCTGTTTGCAAGTAATTCTGAGCATCGTTAACTTCAAACAGTTACTAGCTCCCAAAAAAAAAAAAAAACTTTTGCATCGCAACCAGCTAAGTTCCTGCGTCTGTCCTGGTGTCCTAACTTTCGTATTATGCTGTCAGTTTTTCTAAAGTAGTTAGAACTTCTGTGTAATGTCTGCGCAACATGATTGCTGCATCGCCTTTTGCACTCCATCTGGAATCCTGAACCCTTTTTATGTTTCTACCATTAGCAGCTAGCAGAACTCCGGTTAGCAGACGTGGAAATAAATGCATAACAGTGTTCTAATGAGCCTAAAGAAAGTTATCAAATTTGCGTCAACTGAGGCAGTATGTAAACAAACCAAATTCAAAGAATGGTTCGAGCAGGGTGAAAATTCTACATTCGGATGTATATATTTGATTCTTCTCTGCACTTATGGATGCTTACATGCCATTACTGTAGCATCATCATACACTTGTCCTCGGCAACCCATAATGCCCAAGCCCTCATGTTTGAGCTTGCTCAAGATCATTTTTGCATTATCATCAGCAATCTTGCTTTTTGTTTCAATAAGATCTATTAAAGATTCCATTTTATCATTCTTGCTGATTTTCAGTTACTAGATAGAATAAAACTTGGTTAGTTTGACCTTTGTGAGAAATATCAGTAGGGCTGTCAAATTTCATGAAATAATATTTGGCATTCTGTATTTGGCAAAAAACTTTCTAGGAATATTATCTCCTAAAATTTTTATGAGCTCGTTTTGAATATCCGGTGACATGTAAGTGACTAAACTTTTTGCCCCTAATTAATTCTCACAAGATGTTCTCGTAGCACAGGATGGTAGGTACTTCGCGAGTAGGTGGGCAGCTCTAAATAATGTCCTCTATTTTCGCTTGTTTCTTCTTCTCTGTGACAATGTAGAGCCAAATGTTGTTTTTTCCATGAATCTTATAATTGTGAACATTCAACGAGAGTCTCTTGTCATCGCTTTAGTTGTTTTCAATTGTTTCTCGTGCTTTCTTACCAATAGTATTTTGTCCTTGTTGGATTCTCGATTCTAACTCCTTTTATTTGCAAATGTTTTGAGAATGTACAGCACTTCATTTGTGGTTACCAACTTTAGGACTATATTTCCACCAGGTGTTAAACCCATTTACTGAGCAAAACTTCGATTGATTCGTCGTGCTCGTATACAATAAACAGCGGAAACAAAACAATGGTGCTTTAGAAGGATGTTAGGCCATCCAAGTACGTAAAACACGTTCGCCANCAATAAACAGCGGAAACAAAACAATGGTGCTTTAGAAGGATGTTAGGCCATCCAAGTACGTAAAACACGTTCGCCAATTGTCAATGTGAAGCAAAAAAAACTCATGTTAGTCTCCTTGTCCCTCTTTCACATATTGTCAGAGCGTGTCACTTCAACTAAGTCAGTATCCTCGTGTTGAACAACTTCAGAATCTCGGCGTACCAATTATTTTCTCCGGCCATTTTACGATCTCATAAAGAGATACTGAAGTCTAGGTACGCAAACGAAACATCATAGCTAGCATAGGTATTAGCTATTGGAAAGTTTATCTCATATTCTTCAACATGACTAGCAGTAGGNACGAAACATCATAGCTAGCATAGGTATTAGCTATTGGAAAGTTTATCTCATATTCTTCAACATGACTAGCAGTAGGAAAGTTTTCAGTGTCTTCACTTGCAATGGATGAGAATGCGTTAGAATTTGAGGCGCCAGTTAACAGTCTAGCATAGGTTCTTCTTTTCTTTTGACAGCATAGCCTACAAACTTCCACATGGGGACTCAGGAACTTGCACAAACTTCGGTATAGCACCTTCGTTTTTTCCTGTTGTTTCCTCCCCACGCTTTCCTCTTGTCTCGATATGCTGCATCACTTTCTTTCACTCTCCCCATGTTAGTTAAATAAGTAATTTATTGAACATTAAATCGCTACACTATCGCTTTCCAATAACGAACAGACTCGTTCTTCGCATTGACGTGCCTTACATACTTGGCGGATTCAAGTTCTGGAAGTTTCGCCAATTGTCTTGAATATTGTGGACAAGCGGGCCTGACTATCTGGAATGTACTCTAAATATTTACCATGCGTTGCGTACAGTTCAAGGTTAAGGGCACTGCCTACCTGGAGCTTGAATTATGTTTCAGTGTATTTGAAATCCGTGTTTTTTTATGACTCCACCAAACGTGTCTCCATGATACCAATGTACGGGAAAAAACACACTTTAGACGCGGTGCGTACAATACTCTNGGGAAAAAACACACTTTAGACGCGGTGCGTACAATACTCTCAATACATCATGCACATTATAAATGCTATTTCCGCGTCCTTCAACATAGCTAAAAACGGCTTTTTCACACGCCTGTATCTCACAGTTTATTGGTCGGAAACATACGAAACCATTATAGGGAAGTCCCTTGAATTTTGCTGCAGACTTTCCGCCAATAAGATAACAGGGTCGCCGCAAAAAGTCCTATGCGTACAGGCAGCACGACGGAAACATTGCACGCCAGTTCAGCTCCTGGCGCGTAGGAGCGACGGGGCACTAGGCACGCGTGTCAGTGTCGCCCTTATCGCTAGCTTGCTTCTTAGTCTCACAAGTGCTAAAAAGCTCCGAGTAGGCGGCGCGCTCAAACATTTAAAGGCACCGCTCGTGAATATATTTTATCAATTTTGAAACTTTATTGACTTTTCCGGATTTTCTTATACTATTCGATAGAGGACCAAATACCTAGAGATGCGTTTTTTCGCAGCGGTTTTATGGCTACTTTGCAAGATATTAGAATCGTTAAATAAATACAAGTTTAAACAAATTTAAATTTTCATTATATTCTTGTTCTACGGTTCTTTTTTTTATTTATATCTAGTGATAGAGAGGCAATGACCACGCCAGTTGCACCACTCTTCATATGCCACTGCTCATACTTCTTGAGACCGAGTTTTACTTCAAAGAGTATGAGATCAAAGCACGAACGACGTCTTTTTATAAAGCACACATCTGCTCGAAAAATGAAATAAATATGAAAGTCTCGTTTCAGCTCGATCACATGATTTTGAATGTATGTACTATCAAATAGTAAGTAAGAGTAAAGGAAGAGTGAGTGAAGAGATTTGGGCGGCTCTTAACAGCGAGGTCTTGAGAGTCGATGCAGATGACAGAGGTGAGTATGGAGCAGCATCGGAATGAAAGTGCAGGGTAAACGGGAGATCCGNAATAGTAAGTAAGAGTAAAGGAAGAGTGAGTGAAGAGATTTGGGCGGCTCGTAACAGCGAGGTCTTGAGAGCCGATGCAGATGACAGAGGTGAGTATGGAGCAGCATCGGAATGAAAGTGCAAGGTAAACGGGAGATCTGTGGGAAAATCCGCCGACCAGCGGCATTGTCCGGCACGATTCCCACATGCGAAAATTCAGGAGTGAGCCAGCCGGAGATTGAACCCGGTTCGCCTTGGTGGGAGGCGAGCAGGCTAACCGCTCAGCCACCGCGGCCCCTCAAATAGTAAGTAGTGAGATATTTGGCACTGTTAGCAACTATCACTAAAACATAAAACGATGTTGGGGAGGGGATTTGTATAATACAAAAATCACACTACCTCAATTAAAATCTATGATAAGCAATGCCCAAATGTGCACAATATCTGGTCAACGACACTAAAAGACCAAAAATGGGTATGTTATATTATAACATAGAATATAAATATTTTATTATGTTTATTGTAAAATATTTAAGTCTAAATGGCATGGCTGGACTACAAGGTAATGTAAATTGCCGAAAGACTGTAGTCGCATTATTGAAATGTTAAATGTAAACATCTGATTCATCAATAAATAAAAAAATCCAAAATATCAATAGAGCTCTAGAAATTTAGCGTTTTTCGCAAAATATGTACCGTTCAAAATATTTTTTAATAATTTTTATAAAATGTTATTACTGAAGGTCTGCACACTGTTAGACTACATAGAGCGAAAATATGGAGATGTGGAAGCCGTCTTAAAATTATTTGTTTGTTTGTGAGTAAAATTTTATTTTAATCTGTTAAAATCTGACTCTGCTTTACAGTATATGCTCTTGCCAATATCCATTAGCGCGGACATAAAACTGACTATTGTGTTGTCATGATACGATTAGCGTCAGATGTGGTTTAACTCATCGCTTTCCTAATAAACTTTCACAGGTATAACTCGTAACAAATGTCTGGTAAAAAAAATATTGTAATGACCTGAAATTAGTATGGATATAAAAGTTAAATTTAAAAGATTTGCTGTGGAGCACATTTATTATCCACAAATTTTTTCACGGTGAATATTTTTGTGCCGTATATTTTCACCTAACTTGATACATACTGCGTTTTGAAATCATATGATTACATGCGTGATGTNATATTTTTGTGCCGTATATTTTCACCTAACTTGATACATACTGCGTTTTGAAATCATATGATTACATGCGTGATGTGCTTTCAAGTTCCGAAGACAGCTACAGCAATGCATGGATGGTGTGAAACGTATAAAATTAACGAAGTTGCGCTGGCTAGGAAAGGGCTTTAATCTCACATGTATTAATTATTTAGCGAATAAATTTTCTCCGCCCTAGACGTCCGCATTCGTGCATACTTTTACTTTTAGGAACGAAGTAATTTTTCCCGAGCAACTGCACTTATGTTAATAACTTGGTTACTTCTTACAAAGAAAAAACACACTAAAAGTACTCTTCATGGCTATATGGAGATGAATATGTTCGCATATTAAAGATGCCTTCATCCTAGTTAAGTCTGGCCTACCTTAGATATTTGAGATACAGCAGCAAACATAACATTAGTCATCATGTAGATCCTGAATAAAGTTTTATTTTTGCTCTTGGTAGCATAATTTTAAATACGATAGAAATTGTTACATATTTCAGTTAAATTAATATGTGTATAAATGTACTTTAAAGACCTACAGGCTGTATTGTGAATTCTCTTGCGTTAATTGTTAATTTAGAAAATCAGTTTTTATACAATTATATGCATGCTATAGAATATATAAAGAATAAAATTTTCATACGTGAAAATCAGTCTTTTAAAATCAACCAAACTCTCTAGTAAATCTAAAATAAAATTAATTTAAAAATAACAAAAGCAAAACTGGCAAAAAAATAATATACAAGAGGAAACAAATGTACGATTATTGTAATGTTCAGCACAGAACACAAGATATAAAAATACTTGAAAAGCAGCATCAGTATAATCTATATGAAAAAACGCCACAAAAACGAATAATTTACAAAAAATAATTTTCATGTAATTATGATCCAGTCAGACGAGGAACGTCACAGAACAAAAAAAGACGCCATGATTACAAATGGGACAGATAAAAAAACAGCTATGAAAGTGAGAGAGCACAAGTAAACTTCTAGCATATGGGTGAATACTCTCGTACTGAATGTATCTATTTAAATAGAAAATAACTTCAACGGTACTCCAGAACCCTATTTAGCAGGCTTACCNCTCTCGTACTGAATGTATCTATTTAAATAGAAAATAACTTCAACGGTACTCCAGAACCCTATTTAGCAGGCTTACCGTACTCCCGCGATTGTGTTTCCCCCGACTGCCTGATGATATAAAGACTGGCCATAAAGGAGACGAGGCCATTTCCCGCGACGTTATGACGGTCATTGTGCTCGTGGACTCGCCGATGTGTGTTTGATTAAACATTCCAGACTTGGCGTGTTAACTGCCCGCTCGTGCCAGGCATCAAGTAACATAACGTTGACTCTATCAAGTCTCGAAATTACTTCGCAAGGATAAAGTATCTTGTATATGTCGTGAATAAAGCAGTCCTCCAGGGAAAAATTAACTTTGACTTTCAGCATCAAAAGCTGACGAAGCATTTATTGTAAAGGCTGTTCACGGTAAAGTGAGCACACTTGAAATCAACGTTTGAAAAATATCACTGCATCTATCTGCACTTATTTTAAGAGGCNCTCTCGTACTGAATGTATCTATTTAAATAGAAAATAACTTCAACGGTACTCCAGAACCCTATTTAGCAGGCTTACTGTACTCCCGCGATTGTGTTTCCCCCGACTGCCTGATGATATAAAGACTGGCCATAAAGGAGACGAGGCCATTTCCCGCGACGTTATGACGGTCTTTGTGCTCGTGGACTCGCCGATGTGTGTTTGATTAAACATTCCAGACTTGGCGTGTTAACTGCCCGCTTGTGCCAAGCATCAAGTAACATAACGTTGACTCTATCAAGTCTCGAAATTACTTCGCAAGGATAAAGTATCTTGTATATGTCGTGAATAAAGCAGTCCTCCAGGGAAAAATTAACTTTGACTTTCAGCATCACAAGCTGACGAAGCATTTATTGTAAAGGCTGTTCACGGTAAAGTGAGCACACTTGAAATCAACGTTTGAAAAATATCACTGCATCTATCTGCACTTATTTTAAGAGGCACACTGTCTGGCATGCTCCCAGTTAAGTTGGCAACGACGGAGGGAAAGTAGTTCCATGTCTTANGCATCAAGTAACATAACGTTGACTCTATCAAGTCTCGAAATTACTTCGCAAGGATAAAGTATCTTGTATATGTCGTGAATAAAGCAGTCCTCCAGGGAAAAATTAACTTTGACTTTCAGCATCACAAGCTGACGAAGCATTTATTGTAAAGGCTGATCACGGTAAAGTGAGCACACTTGAAATCAACGTTTGAAAAATATCACTGCATCTATCTGCACTTATTTTAAGAGGCNTCACGGTAAAGTGAGCACACTTGAAATCAACGTTTGAAAAATATCACTGCATCTATCTGCACTTATTTTAAGAGGCACACTGTCTGGCATGCTCCCAGTTAAGTTGGCAACGACGGAGGGAAAGTAGTTCCATGTCTTAAAAGTTTTATTACAAGTGTTAGGCCAATATTTTTGAACAATGAAATAATTTATTTTTCTTTCAGTTTTTTTAATGCATGTAAATGTAAGAATTAGCAAATTTTTAAGGTATTAATTTTTATAATAATTTCCCAGTTTTACTTGATTGGCGCATGTATACAGTGGATAGGTCCATTTCAATGTTAATTTTACACATGGTGTAAGACTACGTGATGTGTTTACAAGTAGGTCTTAAGTAGGAATTTTTAAAGTGCTAAATTTACCGCGAACAACATATACTCGCATTTCCTGCAAAATACTGTACGTGCCGTTATAAAAGTAGTCAAAAACAGTTAAAGCAAATTACCGATGAAGTCACGTGATGTATAATCACTGCTTACAAGAAGTGTCTGATAGCCTTGCTGCCAATCTTACGAGATAAACAAAATGAACACGGAGAGAGAAATATAATATGGAACGGTTAACCGCGATATTGTAAATCCCTGATTAACAAAGTTATACTCTAGATAGTGGAGAAGTTTGGGCGGCTCTAAACTTCGGCNCGCGATATTGTAAATCCCTGATTAACAAAGTTATACTCTAGATAGTGGAGAAGTTTGGGCGGCTCTAAACTTCGGCGTCTTGAGAGCAAATGAGGATAAAGCGAAGTGGGTATGAAGCAGCGCCAGAGTGCAAGGTTGAGTAAACTGGAGATCCCTGAGAAAACCCACCGTCCAGCGGCATCGTCTGGCACGATTCTCACGTGAGAAAACCGTGCGTGGCCCCTCCAGAATTTAACCCGATTCGCCTTTGTGGGGGGTGGGGNCGCGATATTGTAAATCCCTGATTAACAAAGTTATACTCTAGATAGTGGAGAAGTTTGGGCGGCTCTAAACTTCGGGGTCTTGAGAGCAAATGAGGATAAAGCGAAGTGGGTATGAAGCAGCGCCAGAGTGCAAGGTTGAGGAAACTGGAGATCCCTGAAAAAACCCACCGTCCAGCGGCATCGTCCGGCACGATTCTCACGTGAGAAAACCGTGCGTGGCCCCTCCAGAATTTAACCCGATTCGCCTTTGTGGGGGGTGGGGGGTGGGCGTTAGCCGCTAGGCCAACAACGGCTCCTAATAATAAAATGTAATTGTGTTTTACCAAAATGTGTTCCGTAACAGATTTTGTATTCCAAATTGTTTGGTATCTATTGAATATCAGTATGTATAAACTTAATATTCCAGGTGATACTGTCCCTCAAAATGTCAGATAAATCAGGTCATTATTTAGAAATATTAGTGGCCCTATCAAAGTATAGTGTTTGGTTCATTACCTGTCTTAAAGGCATAACTTAATCGCCATTACATTTTAGTAAAACGCCGATTTTTAAAATAAACGTAAACTCACTAAAAGAGTCTTTCTTTAAACCTCCTTCAGAGAAAACTTGGTGTAAATCAGCTTGGCCATTTTCTAAAGTGCAAGAATCAATATTAGGCCTTGTGTTTATTTAAAGAGTACTCTTTCGAGAGAGCACTCTTTCGCACAACCTGGCGAGAGCACTGCATTGCGCTCTCTCTCTCTTTCTCTCTCTCTCTCTCTCGCTCTGTGAACTTGAGGCAACCACTCTCTCGTTCCTCTCCGACGGCGACACGCAGACAGCAGATGTCAAGAGGCACGAAATCATGTTGAGCTAAAATCAGGGTCATAGCTTTTAGAAGTAATTTATATATGTTTAAAAAATTCTAAAATAATTGAGACACTGCCAGAATATTTATTGAATCACAAAATACTATTGTTTTTGTTTTATATATTTCCGTCATGTTACAGCTAAGTGTGACCAAAAAACGAGACTTTTTCCGAAATCCAGTATCGATATATTTATAAATAGGCGTTGCGTAAGTTATGTCGTTGACTAAACAGAATTATTAACTTACAGGTAAAANGTATCGATATATTTATAAATAGGCGTTGCGTAAGTTATGTCGTTGACTAAACAGAATTATTAACTTACAGGTAAAAATGTGACGTTGTTTTGGCCCAGAAAGTTATTATAACCTTATTCAAACACAGACACAATGTAAACAAATATGGCGTGTGGCCAAAGAGCTCGAGAGAGAGCGCCAGCGAGAGTACAACTTCGTGCTCTCTTTGTGCTCTCTTTCTCGCGCTCTCTCCGATGAATTCAGATGACCAGAGAGCGTTCTTTCTGACATCATAATAACGTGTCAGCGAGAGCGAGAGCACGAGAGAGCGCTCTCTGGGGAAATTGTGACACGGCCTTAATTTTTGAGGTAGCACAATCTCGTATAATGAAGGGTGAGAAAAGGTTTTTAATATTTGCGTATGGTGCTCTCGTTAGATATAGTAAACTTGTGGAAATTTATTCAAAATTGTTTCATAGTTTTATGTACTCTAAGGTATGTCGCAGACTGATAATCAATAATGACGCTATTTTGAAAATAATGGTTTTATTAATTTAAAAAAAATAACTTCAGATAAATGATTTATTTGTATATTTTGGATGTCAATTCAGAATCCCTGATAATTAAATAATTAATTGCTTTTTAACAGCCTTGATTTTTTTCCAAGAAAGTTGATTGACTGACAACTTACATAGTACGGTAGTCTAAAATTACATCTAAAGGTGGCCCTCCCACACACTCGCGTTAATATAAGTCCGAAGACACTTTTAGCGGCATCAACCACTGATACTGCGTGACGTAGTAAGTCATCTACTACATTATGCCACTTGGCGTAACAATCCACTTGGTCTCATTTATGTAAAGAAAAGTTATATGCCTGTTACAGCCCACTAGCCAGTAGAGTATTCAGCTTCTCATTTTACTCTTCTTGCATAAAGAATGTCCTACAAATCCGTGCAAGTCACCGCTCTCCATCTGCAAGCATCTAGATATAGTCCATTCGCGGTTACTTCCAACTTTCCTGAAGCCCTGCTAAAGTTCTACATATTAACCTTAATGAAATATTATAATGTACAGCTAAAATATAAGTAAATGTCCAATTCAACAAAAATTAATTTATAAATAAAATATNAATGAAATATTATAATGTACAGCTAAAATATAAGTAAATGTCCAATTCAACAAAAATTAATTTATAAATAAAATATAAATATAAATTCAATTTAACAAAAAAAATGTGCTTTTATTTTAACACAATAAGTTTTAACCACTTATAAGAAACAACCAAACACGTCATACAAGGGGTGATTTATTTTTCAAAGGTTTTATTCAAAAAGTGTGAAGAAACAGCGAATGGACTATAACTACCAAAATTACATGTCGCAGTGCATCCTGCCATGGAATCCTCGCTATACCGCACTTTACAGTCACCAGCCAATTTCCCACATTTCTGATGAGTGCTAAAAGAGCAGAAAGGAAGCTGTTCCTAGTCACTTTCAAACTTGTACTATGTCTGGCAACCCCAGGTGCTCTGAAGCCGGGCCTTAGGCATGGAGCTGACCTGACAGCGGGACACAAGTGAGGGATTACTAACGATGCACGCCCTTCTCGTCAGTTAATTATTAATTTGTCTGCGAAGTTTGTTTTGAAGGGAAGTTCGTTTGCCCCGTATCACTAACTTGAACTTTAGGAGAAACCTTGGCTACTCTGATTGCTAAGTCGTCACGCTCGTGTGGCGAAGTCGATGTGATGGTTCACATCCAGCCACCAGCCTCATTACCAGAATCATTACTCTCCCGATAAAATTGATGGAGAATGTATGCCTTACCTAGCGGATGGAACGCTTCCCTGTCCAAAACAAACTTGGATGGAGAGCACTAAGTTTTTTGTTTATTTTAGACATACTCTAAGAAATTCTTCGGGAATCTAACGTACCAGTGTATATGCTTATTGAGAAAGCGGGTATGGTAATTTTTCCCCCTATACGTTCATTGCAGCGTTCCTACATTTGCTCAGGAAACAGTCAATTTCGTAGGGAAGTTCCCAACTTTCTATAGTAGCGACGCTAAACATTCCTATATCTGCATCTGGATGTGTGATATTATTTACGTACAGTGTATAGGTTAAAAACTTTCGTTACAGTTAAGAAAGTTTGCCAGAAAAGTTTTTACGGTGCAGACTTTGAAACCACGCATTCTTAAAAGCAGCCCATCGTGAGAAAAATATTTTAGAAAGACCATATTGCGTTTTTAATCCAAATCTCCTTACACAAACACCTACACACATACATATGTACATACATATATACATACAGTCACACTTACACTGAGGCAGCATCATAGATACACAGAGATTTATGAGTGCTCAGTTGATAAGTATAATATATAGGGGCCTAATCAGGAAAGCCCACCATGTCCAGTTTTACTGCCCACAACTGCACGACTTATTAAGTTGAATTTTCAATTTCACTTTTTTTTCCGTGATAAACGTATGAGAAACGACAAAGGCATGTGGCGTTCAAATGTGAGGGAAAGTAAATGAGGGATTTTTCTTTTTTTTGCAGTTTCCCCTTGCCCAATATTTACACGTAATGTTAAGAACCTCGCATAGGGCGAGGCAGTATTTTTGTAGATAGGACTAGTATGAATTCAAATGACATACATATTGCAAGGTAAAGCTTAAAAATAGATTATTTTGAAGAAAAAAAACTTATTACAGAATTTATAACTCTGGAGTGTCTGGATAAAGCGTAACAGATCAAAAATCTGCAAAAGGCTCAAAGCCTGCTAATGACATTATCATTATTATTTTCCGTTACGTTTCGTAATGTGGAAGCATTATTGAAGGAGGTATTATTAATATTAGCGTCAAAATTAAAGTGTCTTTGTGTGCTGCTACCCTAAGCACCGCAATTTCCATGAGATCCATGTACAGTTGTAAAACAAAGTACTGTAATACCTGGAATGCGAGAAACTTGCAGTACACTCACCACGATGATGTTCTCTGCCACCCTCAAGTGTCTTTTTTTTAAGGTATTTAATATTTTTGTAACATAATACCTAAAAAATTAAAAATTAACTTTCAATTTTTGCCTAATTAAATTTAATAAATTTAAGTTTACAGATAATTATTAATGCTACTGTGATAAATAAAATAATAATTTCCGTTACTTTTTTAGTCCTTCAATTTTAAAATTCATTCACGGAAGAATTAGTTTGCACACCACAAATAATGTATGTTGACTAATTTGTCCCTTGTTTGTATTTTACTGAGATATCTTTTGACATGACGTTACGAAAAAATAAAATACTTTAACATAATGCACTGAACTTACTTATACAGCCTTTACTTCGGTAACTCATCTCTGTGAAACTCTCAGAATTAATTATTTCATTTTAATGTTTCTCTGTCCCATGATACTTTAAACAACCTGTAACAAACTTTTCATATTTAGAACTGATCGAAAAAAACGCCTGCTTTGGCCATTTTTAGCCCTGAAAAACAAAGGCTATAGATAACAGTTGAACAACTCGTAAAAATATCAGTTCCAGTCATCTTCAGTCGTGTTAATAAAATCCACATATTCGAGAAACACACAATTGTATGCATGCGTGTAATGATATTTGAATATAATTCGTATGCAGACACTAATATATATATCAGAAAAATAAAAATAAGGGAGGAATTAATTATTAATAATTTAACGAATTCTTCTCTAAATGAATTTCAAAATTGTAGGGGCTACAAAAGTAACGGTAATGATATTTTATTTACCACAGTAGCATTAATAATTATCTGTAAACTTAAAGTTATTAAATTTAATTATGCAAAAATTGAAAGTTAATTTTTAATTTTTTAGGTATTATGTTACAAAAATATTAAGTACCATCAAAAATAGCCACTTGATGGTGGCCGAGAACAGTCGTAATACATGTAGTATACTATTGAACCCCTGACAGAACAGCACCCATATCGTGCGAGTGTAGTGCAAGTTGCTCACATTCCAGGTATTACAGTACCTTGTTGTGAAAGTATNGAACAGCACCCATATCGTGCGAGTGTAGTGCAAGTTGCTCACATTCCAGGTATTACAGTACCTTGTTGTGAAAGTATACTATTAATTATATATATATATATATATATATATATATGATCGTCTTTTCAAGTGCATAGGAGGACTGTAACGCTGGACCGAAGCTTCGTGTGTGTTTAGAACGAAAACGGTGGGTCCTACGCACTTACAACAAGAGAACCATATTTTTACGTAAGTGATACTGCTCAATAGGCCTGCATCAAACATTACAAAATCCCGACTGTTCAAAAGTTGCATACAATAAGAGGGTGGCCACCTCTGTTATTTCCATTGCTATAGAAGGTATAAACACGTGTTTACTCTAGGTTAAGGATCCCAATAACAGAAAATAATGTTCGGAGCATTGTAATTGAATGTCACTTAGTTTCGATATTTTGGAAGATCACTGTTTTCAAATTTGATTTTCAAAGTGTTATTCCTCCTTTAATATTGCATGTAGGTACAAAGTGTCCTATAGATTTTCTACTTAACTTTTCATAATAAATCACCTCCCGGAGTTTATCGGTGATTTTTAGACAAACACTGTATATATAATTCACAGGATGAGTCAGGACTAAGTGTATTAATTTCGAGAGGTGATTCCTTTCGATAAATAAAGCGAAAATGTATTTGGACAATTTTCGATAAAGTAAAATTGGGGCCGCTACGTGCCACTGAAGACTGAATTTTTTATTGTATTACGTCAAATATCTCCGAAGCTATTAGAGACTAAGCAAGATAATTTCGAACAGTGTAACACGAAAGGGAGATATTGAACTTGTTTGTGGTGGTGATATCATCCCCCTTTCGTTACGTACTTGGGGTTCATCACTTTTTTGCCTGTAACTTTCGGAACACTGAGATGTAATGCAAGTACACGTACAGTATGTTAATTAGAAAGTAAAGCGACAACAAATGTCATCTTATCAGCACTAGCTAAGGCTAACCGTTTTCGCGATATCAGCATTAGTATTTTTTAAGGTGTGCGTAAAAGTGCGTGAGGGATATTCAAACTGACATGCAGTTGTAGCCAAAGAACTAGGCGTTGTCCATACTTACTTATACCCCGTTTAGACAATGCCTGGTTATTATGCTACAAAGCCTGGTTATTATGCTACAAAGCCTGTCAGTTTGCATACCCCCTAGGAACTTTTACGCACATCTTTAAACATATAAAGGCTGATATTTCGGAAACGGTTAGCCTTAGCGAGTGCTGACAGGACGACCTTTTTTTTGCCTTTACATTCTAATTGGCATACCGTACGTAAACTTGCATCTCATCTCAATATTTCGAAAGTAACGGCCAAAAAAGGGAGGTGAACCATATACCACCAAACTCATGACAGGTTCAATACCTCCCTTTCCTGTAACGCTGTTCGAAGTTATGATGCTTAGTCTCTAATAGATTCGGAGATATTTTACGAAAATACAAATTAAAATTCAATTTTCAGTAGCGCGTAGCGGCCAAAATTTTTACTTTATCGATAAATACCCAAATACTTTTTCCTTTTATTTATCGTAAGGAATCACCTCCCCGAAATTAACACACTCAGTCCTGACTCATCACACACACATATATATAGTCGAATAAAATAATGATTCCCACCTGTTAAAGTACCATCTGTAACACGTAGCCCATGACGTATGGCATGTGACATGGGCTGTTGAAGTGGGTATGTAACGTGACCGACAGGCTGACTGTACACAGCACGCTTCCTGCTGGCAAGGGCAAGGTNGGCTGTTGAAGTGGGTATGTAACGTGACCGACAGGCTGACTGTACACAGCACGCTTCCTGCTGGCAAGGGCAAGGGAAGCGATTTAACACAGTTGTTAAAAAGGATGATTATCGGCTTTCATGCCAAGGGGGGTAGCATTTTGTAAACAGCGACGTTCGTGAACTGTTCTCGTGCCTCTGTGGTANTATCGGCTTTCATGCCAAGGGGGGTAGCATTTTGTAAACAGCGACGTTCGTGAACTGTTCTCGTGCCTCTGTGGTAAAGGTGTATCGTGAGTGGACGAAAGGCACTATTGGAAATAACCTTCGTGGAAACTGCAAAGCTCCACACGCCATTGATGTCCGAGATGAACGTCGACTACGACGGTGCGTGAAGGCCAAACGACAGGCAACAGTGGAACAGTCCAATTGAACCAGGGCGCATCTAGACACGTGTCTACCGCAACAGTTCAGTGAACNCGACAGGCAACAGTGGAACAGTCCAATTGAACCAGGGCGCATCTAGACACGTGTCTACCGCAACAGTTCAGTGAACCTTACTGCGAACGGGACTACGGAGTATACGAAGGGTGACTGCTCCCATGCTAACACAAGTGCATCGACGAAAATTAATGGAAGTTTCTCGACAGTATGGCGACTGGACCACTGCTGATTGGCGATGGGTAGCCTTCTCCGATAGTCACGGTTTCAGCGGCATTAAAAGGTTAGACATCAGAGTGTCAGGCGAGCAACATCGGAGAACCGATACGCTACATCCATTGCTGGACGNGGCATTAAAAGGTTAGACATCAGAGTGTCAGGCGAGCAACATCGGAGAACCGATACGCTACATCCATTGCTGGACGAATACAAGGTGGTGGAGGCAGTCTTATGGTCTGGGGAATGTTCTCGTGGTATTCTCTAGGTCCCATAATCTGTGTAGAAGGCACTCTTAATCGATTTGGTTTAGAATCCATCCTCGGCGATCATGTCCACCCGTACATGATGATTGTCTTCTCGGGAGGATGGGATCTTCCAGCACAATAATGTGCCTTCCCACATGGCTAGCATGTCCGCACGTGGCTGGAAGGGCACGATCAAGACTTCAAACTTCTTCCAGGGCCCCCAAATAGCCCCGATCTAAATCAAATTGAACATCTGCTGAACCACCTCGATCGTCGTGTTTGTCATCTGTCTACTTCGTCATGCACCCTTCAACATCTGTGGGACACACTGCAGACAAAATGGCTCCAGATACCCGTGGTAACCTATCAGCCCCTGATTGAATCACTGCCAGCTCGTCTAACTGCTGTCCGTGCTGCGAAAGGTGGTTACTCTGGATACTAGAAGGTGGTCATAATAATGTGATTTGACTGTATATATATACACTCACACGATTTACTAACACTTCTTTGGAATCTAGTTGCTAGAAATTTTCTTGTAACTATGCAGCTGTAATATTGTATCCTTACATAAAATGTTTTNGCAGCTGTAATATTGTATCCTTACATAAAATGTTTTATGAGAAATGCAACATTTTTATGTAGCTCCAAGTTTAGAACGAACTTGAAATCTATAGTACTTGCTTGTTAAAATTAAACATAAGTTTTACACTTTCAACACTACACAGCGACGTTTTGTAAAAAGAAATTTTCCAATTGACTTGCAGCGTTACAAAATAATCTTGGAAACTATTTCTAAATAATCATTTTACAAAATACAAACATTTTCAAGGGTAGTCACAAATATTTAGTGGTTTTTAACACGTTAAGCCCCGAATTAATTTACGAGTTAAAGTGTTGCAATCGTTTAATATTTGTTGACGTGCGCTGTACTTATGTCAAGCGTGCTTCTCGCAATCCATAAACTATGTACTGGGTGCTCGTCGATGTCGGCATTGGCCAATCACAAATAGGGATTCAGAAACTTCAACAAGTCGGATTTCCCACAAGGACGACGCTCAGAAACACAGGTCACTGACTCCCTGTTGTGTACAGTGTCCACCATAAGTATCCTGCATGTGCAACATGTCCTTGATCATGGACACGGGGTCTGGAGGTGCCGCGTTGGCGGACCTTCTACAGCGCTCACCTCCCACTAAGGCGTGCCGGGTTCGATTTCCGGCGCGGTGCTCCCGGATTTTCACACGTGAGAGTCACGCTGGACGAAGCCGCTGGTTGGCGGGTTTTCTCGTCGATCTCCCGTTTCCCCCGCCCTTGCATCCCGGCACCGCTCCATACCCACCTCGCTTTACCCTCGTCAGCTATAAAGACCTCGTTGTTACGAGCAAACCTCCCCACACTCCACTACGGAGACTGAGCAGGTTAAGTGTTCCGTTTGCCTGGCGCTGGAACTGCGTTGCAGAATGTTTGAAATCCAGTTTTTTGACGAAACTATTAAACGTACTCTCAGTGTGTTTACCTACAAAAAGACGCCATACCCCAGTCAATGAAGGAATGGTGCTTTAAAGATACCACGCATGCTGTAAATATTATTTTGTAGCCTTCCAATATAGTTTAACTGCTGTAAAACATACTACCGTGGCCGGGCACGAGCCTAACTATGATATGAGCCTGTATTGAACTTTTCTACAGACATTTCATGAATAAAATGAAAGGTTCACCCCTGAAAGTCCAATTGGTGGATGGAGCACTACGAGAGCACACTGCACGTCAGTTCAGAGCCTTGCGCGTAGCGGCAATGACGCTCTTGTAGCGCTTGCCAGTGTAAACCTTGTCACCCGAGTTTCTCGGCCAAGAATTGAGAAAAACGACGCAGGTAGGTGGGCCCCTCGACGATGCAGCCAGGCGGGTCCCTTAAACAGCGTTATTCGCTGAAGAGAAGTTGGCAGTATAACGACTTCAGACGGGAAGTGCCAGTGGCGGCAGAAGCTAGGGAAACGACTCAACTCGAGCTCTACAGCGGGTCGCGAGTGAAACGTCGACAGAGGAGGGCGCAGTCGTCATTAGTCATCTTCACGACCGCTATTCATAAGATGGCCGGCGGTGGACGTGGCATGGCATGTGGTGGTGTAAGGGGTAGGGAAATGACCACAGGACTGCGAGGACCTATTCAAGGACGAGAGACGCCCGTAGGATCCTACTGGACTGCGGGACTCGCGTGGAAGAAACTGCCCGCTTCCTCGAGGTTTTGTGAAAGCTACTGCAAGAACTTCAATGGCGCCACATGCAGTCAAGAAATGCCGGGCTTCGCACAGAAAGAGGAAGCATGAGGCGGTGCGGAAGTGATGGATACACCCTGCCCGGGCTACAGAATAGATAAATACGCAGAAGTGAAATGGCATCGAGGTTCCTTTAGTGCTTTTTACAATAGTGCGGCAGTGCGACAGAAGTGACTGGCCAATCAGAGGAGAGCCAGCAAACTATGGCGATGCGACAGTGTGTGATAGAACGTGTTCTAACGCAACTGCGACGGTCACATGCGACAACTAAGAAGAATAAGAATAGCGTATATTTGTACACAAAAACGTAGGTGTGCATGTGCTGAGCAATTGAATGTAATAACACTGCGAGTTATTTAAATATTCTAATACATATAGGAGCCTTCTTACTTGAATACCAGTAACCCATACTTTAAGTTGGAAACATTTAGAGATGTACTTAAAACCGATGTTTATTATTTTCTTCCAGTTGTCATTTTTTGTATAGCAATTTGAAGAGACGTACTTTCTATTTCTTTCGTTAAGATCTACATGTGTTATAACAAAACCTGTCTAAATTAACACCACTATTTAATAAATAAAAAAAACTTAAAAGCTTGCATTGTCCATTGTGTTATTCGTCTTTATTTCCACTTACGGCGCTAGAGGGCAGTAAACGCATATAAACGCAACGGCAACGTCGCGCTATTGTAAAACCGACGGACGACAGGTAGTGAGCGACGGTCGCATATTGTCGTGTCACCGAAAAACTGTCGCACAATTGTAAAATGGCCTGAGAGAAAGAGTTGTTCCAGCCAACAAATACATGTTCGTATATGGCCAAACATGTTTTTTAGTAGCTCCAACAAAATATTTTGTTGAGTAAGCAAAACTTGTAAAGCAACAAAATTGATTTTGTTCACCTAACAAAAGACACGCTTGAATGAACAAAACCTATGTGTTNCAAAACTTGTAAAGCAACAAAATTGATTTTGTTCACCTAACAAAAGACACGCTTGAATGAACAAAACCTATGTGTAGGGGCAAAAACAAATCAGACGTTCAACAAAATATTTAGATGAATAAACTTTATATACTTGCTTGGCCACTCATTTGATTGCCTTCGTTCGAAAATACAGCTCGATTCTTTGTATTTTTGTAACAATTAGGATGGTAATTGTGTTTTTAGTGCACTTATTTACGCTTAAAAATGACGTACACATCCTAATAAAACANCAAAACTTGTAAAGCAACAAAATTGATTTTGTTCACCTAACAAAAGACACGCTTGAATGAACAAAACCTATGTGTTGGGGCAAAAACAAATCAGACGTTCAACAAAATATTTAGATGAATAAACTTTATATACTTGCTTGGCCACTCATTTGATTGCCTTCGTTCGAAAATACAGCTCAATTCTTTGTATTTTTCTAACAATTAGGATGGTAATTGTGTTTTTAGTGCACTTATTTACGCTTAAAAATGACGTACACATCCTAATAAAACATGTTCAACAGGAAAATAAAAGTAAAGCTGTAAAATTCGAAATATTTATGTATGTAAAATATTCCAATTTCGTCAGTATAGTCTATTCGCGGTTTCTTCATACTTTTTGGATATAACCTTTGAAACAACATCCCATGTATGAAGTGTCTGGTTATTTAATACATATGTTACGTATCGCAAGCATTTTATAATTGTATAAACATATAAAATTATCTTATTTCTTGTTAATGTGAACTTTTGCATATATATTTATCCATGAATCACGATATTTAATCTATAACTAATATAAATAAACATCGGAAAAAATGTGTGTGTTAGTAATGCCTAGTAAGAAATAGTTCTTATGAAAAATATTATCATACTGAGTGCGCANTATGAAGTGTCTGGTTATTTAATACATATGTTACGTATCGCAAGCATTTTATAATTGTATAAACATATAAAATTACCTTATTTCTTGTTAATGTGAACTTTTGCATATATATTTATCCATGAATCACGATATTTCGGAAAAAATGTGTGTGTTAGTAATGCCTAGTAAGAAATAGTTCTTATGAAAAATATTATCATACTGAGTGCGCANTCGGAAAAAATGTGTGTGTTAGTAATGCCTAGTAAGAAATAGTTCTTATGAAAAATATTATCATACTGAGTGCGCACGAATTCGGTGCGTTGGCTTGTTTGCATGAGGCGGAGGAATATCCGGGAAGTATAACTTTGACAGGGCTTCAGAAAAGTCGGAAGTAACCGTGAATGGAGTATAGTCACGTTAGTTGGGTTTGTCAGGGCGTATTTCTCGAGCGCGAACTACTTGGGATCGAATCTCAGTCGGGTTTTCACACTTATCTATAATAACCAAAACCGTTTAATGTACGTTGAGCCAAACAAATCTTTAGTTGCTCTAACTAAGTCTTTATTTAGAGCAACCAAGCAAGATCGACAAAACAATTTCGTTTCAACAACAAAATATTTCACCGCCCAAATACAAGCAATTAATTTGTTGGCGTTAAAAAAAATTTTTTATTATTCAACAAAGTCTTTGTGACTGATTCGCTACTTTGTGTAACAAAGCATTCCATGTTGGCTGAGCTACCGCGGCTGGCAAATAAGTTACCAGGCGCTGATTGGCGAACGGCGTTCCGTCACGTTTCTGGCCAGTGACGCCATTTTGCTGGCGAGTGCGGCTGGATTTTGCACTATAAGAGGTTTTACCAACTCCGTACCGTTAAGTACTCCGAGCTAATAAAGACCTGCAAAATTCGCGTTATTTTGTAACTGCAGGCAGACTAAACTCCAAGTTGTATTCTCGTTCGACTACTGCCCAGGGGCGTAGTCAGAATTTATGTTGTTGGGGGTGGTAGGGTTTTGTGAAAGGGATAGGAGCATTATCTTACACCTACAGTTCCCTTTCGCGTCGCTAGAATGTGCCATGATATCATCCAACCTACTTTAGCTTGGCCAGCTATTAATTTTTAAACGTTTTCAATAACTCGTCAAAATACCCTGGCTAAATAAGCACTATGCCACTATTGTAGTATTAGAAAAGATTATTTTATTAACTTGAACTTAGTTTAGGGGAGAGGCAGCTGCCCCCCGTATCCATTTGCTACGCCCATGCTACTGCCATTCGTCGAATACCTGTGCGACAATTCCCAATGACGTTTCAGCCAATAGCAAAGGCTCAATGTTTGAACAGCTGATCTCCAGCGGTGGTGTAGTGGTTAGACTACTCGCCTCCCACCTAGGTGAACCGNAGGCTCAATGTTTGAACAGCTGATCTCCAGCGGTGGTGTAGTGGTTAGACTACTCGCCTCCCACCTAGGTGAACCGAGTTCGTTTTCCCGGCAGGATTTTTGCATGTGAGAATCGTGCCGGACGATGCCGCTGGTCGGCGGGTTTTCTCGGGGATCTCCTGTTCCCCCCGCCCTTTCATTCCGATGCTTCTCCATGCTCACCTCGCTTCACCCTCATCGGATCTCAATACCTCGATGTTAAGAGCCGCCCAAATCTCTTCACTCACTCCAACGAGGCAGTCATACAGGTAAATGACGCTCCAAAGTTGCCAGTAGCTAATGGCATTACGAATTGAACTAAAGTAGGTATAGGACTGTGAAGTCTAACGTGTTACTAAATAATAATAAGAATTTTACAGGTCTCTAGCTATAAGTTGTGAATGCGCAAGAGAAATGGAGACGTGGCGAAAGCCAAAGTGCGACAGCCAATAAAATGTTCAGCATTTCACAGGCATACACAGACTTTTGGCGTCAAGCCTTTTGGAGGTGATGATTCCAACACATAATACCCGCACAGTGTCGAAAACGTTAATCTTGAACCATCTCCGGTTTGAATTCCTATACAAAACAAAAAATATTGCAAGTATATACGATTGCGAATTCATTTCAGAACAAGCTAAGTTTACAAACACGTTTATATTTCTGTTATATTTGCAATTGTATCACAGTTTACTAAACACGTCCAGGTGGAATTTGAGCCAACAACAGCCCTGTAAGAATACAAGCACCTAATAACGTGCCACCTGGTTTGTGGTAAAATTGACTACACAATGGGGAAGCAACCAATGGACAGAAAGCTGAGGCTTGAAAACACATAGTGTCCTGGAGTCTAGCTTACAGGTCGCTTAACCTGTTAACGTACACATTAAATGTTCGTTTGTAGTGTATGCAGATAAAAAGGACATTTTGGGAGTGAAAAGTACTCACGAATTTCTTATAATAGCTGACACTTTGGAACGCATGACAATAGTTTCAGTAGATCCATGACACAAGAAGAAACCAATTTTATAACAGTTTGTGAGCCAGCAGCAACCAATAGCATTGCACAGGAAAAGGCGATCTCCCGACGAAATTTAAATGAGTAATAAATGTTCAAGAAATTCTTTCTCAGTGCATCAAATTTAAACATAACCGTTTTAAACAAAAATAAATTATGAAACGCGATTATCTCATCAAATACTTCACGTTAACATTTTTTCAAAATATTTTATTTATTCATTAATTTTCGTGAAATGTAAATTTTAATGTTAAAAGTGAGAAAAAATATTTAACATAAAAATTTTGCTAGATTTCTTAGCGTGCCAATATTTCTTGAGAAATTTCACGTAGAATACGTTTTGTTTGAAACGGTTATCATTGAAATTGATGCACTAAGAAGAAATTTCTTTAATTTTGATTCGCCATTCAGCCCTTTCATACCAACGATAATTTATTCTTTCAAGTGTTGAAAAAAAAACATTTATGGTGCGTGCTGCTGTACTTCAGTTGACACAACATCTGTTCCGTTGTCATAGCCAATAATATTTTGGCTANCATTTATGGTGCGTGCTGCTGTACTTCAGTTGACACAACATCTGTTCCGTTGTCATAGCCAATAATATTTTGGCTATATGCTCGGCTATAGTAATATCAACCAATTTTGACCTAGATCAGTAAGACGGTTTGCGAATCATTTACCCACATTGGTCATTGGTCATTGAGCTTCGCAGTGAACAGTACAGACCAACTATTATCTGCACGTGGGTAATGTGCACAATTGTGTACACTGGGTCTGAATGGGTTAAACCCCGTGGCTACAGGCTTGGAAGGCAGAGCCCTCACTTGTATCACGATGCCCCTAAACCACACGGGCATTTTACTTTTTTTTTTATTTGCCTTATTTTTTTANGGCTCAATGTTTGAACAGCCGATCTCCAGCGGTGGTGTAGTGGTTAGACTACTCGCCTCCCACCTAGGTGAACCGGGTTCGTTTTCCCGGCAGGATTTTTGCATGTGAGAATCGTGCCGGACGATGCCGCTGGTCGGCGGGTTTTCTCGGGGATATCCTGTTCCCCCCACCCTTTCATTCCGATGCTTCTCCATGCTCACCTCGCTTCACCCTCATCGGATCTCAATACCTCGATGTTAAGAGCCGCCCAAATCTCTTCACTCACTCCAACGAGGCAGTCATACGGGTAAATGACGCTCCAAAGTTGCCAGTAGCTAATGGCATTACGAATTGAACTAAAGTAGATATAGGACTGTGAAGTCTAGCGTGTTACTAAATAATAATAAGAATTTTACAGGTCTCTAGCTATAAGTTGTGAATGTGCAAGAGAAATGAAGAAGTGGCGAAAGCCAAAGTGCGACAGCCAATAAAATGTTCAGCATTTCACAGGCATACACAGACTTTTGGCGTCAAGCCTTTTGGAGGTGATGATTCCAACACATAATACCCGCACAGTGTCGAAAACGTTAATCTTGAACCATCTCCGGTTTGAATTCCTATACAAAACAAAAAATATTGCGAGTATATACGATTGCGAATTCATTTCAGAACAAGCTAAGTTTACAAACACGTTTATATTTCTGTTATATTTGCAATTGTATCACAGTTTACTAAACACGTCCAGGTGGAATTTGAGCCAACAACAGCCCTGTAAGAATACAAGCACCTAATAACGTGCCACCTGGTTTGTGGTAAAATTGACTACACAATGGGGAAGCAACCAATGGACAGAAAGCTGAGGCTTGAAAACACATAGTGTCCTGGAGTCTAGCTTACAGGTCGCTTAACCTGTTAACGTACACATTAAATGTTCGTTTGTAGTGTATGCAGATAAAAAGGACATTTTGGGAGTGAAAAGTACTCACGAATTTCTTATAATAGCTGACACTTTGGAACGCATGACAATGGTTTCAGTAGATCCATGACACAAGAAGCAACCAATTTTATAACAGTTTGTGAGCCAGCAGCAACCAATAGCATTGCACAGGATAAGGCGATCTCCCGACGAAATTTAAATGAGTAATAAATGTTCAAGAAATTCTTTCTCAGTGCATCAAATTTAAACATAACCGTTTTAAACAAAAATAAATTATTAAACGCGATTTTCTCATCAAATACTTCACGTTAACATTTTTTCAAAATATTTTATTTATTCATTAATTTTCGTGAAATGTAAATTTTAATGTTAAAAGTGAGAAAAAATATTTAACATAAAAATTTTGTTAGATTTCTTAGCGTGCCAATATTTCTTGAGAAATTTCACGTAGAATACGTTTTGTTTGAAACGGTTATCATTGAAATTGATGCACTAAGAAGGAATTTCTTTAATTTTGATTCGCCATTCAGCCCTTTCATACCAACGATAATTTATTCTTTCAAGTGTTGAAAAAAAACCATTTATGGTGCGTGCTGCTGTACTTCAGTTGACACAACATCTGTTCCGTTGTCATAGCCAATAATATTTTGGCTATATGCTCGGCTATAGTAATATCAACCAATTTTGACCTAGATCAGTAAGACGGTTTGCGAATCATTTACCCACATTGGTCATTGGTCATTGAGCTTCGCAGTGAACAGTACAGACCAACTATTATCTGCACGTGGGTAATGTGCACAATTGTGTACACTGGGTCTGAATGGGTTAAACCCCGTGGCTACAGGCTTGGAAGGCAGAGCCCTCACTTGTATCACGATGCCCCTAAACCACACGGGCATTTTACTTTTTTTTTTATTTGCCTTATTTTTTTTATTTTTCAGTTAAGGCAAGATCCATATAGCACAGATACATCCAATGAATATCAGAAGGCTGTCACACTCTGTCATTCAGGATACCCAAGGACATCCAAGATTAGCAAAGTTACATTCAAGAGACTACCAATAGATATCCAAATGTCCACACCAATATCCAAACTGTGATATAGATATTTTGGATTTCCTATATACATCTTCAGATGTAGCCACTTACCTTAAGTAACATCCATTTGTGGTTTTGTAATATCTAGTGGATATCCAGTAAGTGGTACAAACTGGTATCTACTACTGGATATCCAAAGGATATACATTAGAGATTCACTGTAGGGCTTAGATGACTTTTAGATATTGTGTATACAATTAGGATATCCGGTGTATATCCTGTGCTATGTGGAGAGTGTATTTTCTTCTACATAACCACACTGTAATTAAAGTTAGACGCCTGTAAACTAATTCATCCATAAAACGAAAAAAAAAAAAATATATATATATAAACTACAAAAATTGTTAGAAATTAAAATACCCTAATTCACACACACGCTCATACACACAACCGCACACAGGTATCNAAACTACAAAAATTGTTAGAAATTAAAATACCCTAATTCACACACACGCTCATACACACAACCGCACACAGGTATCCGCGTATGTGGAATTTATTTGTTATTATTAATTTTATTATTATTTTATTTACTATTATATTACTAATTAATTGGCATTAATTTATTAATGTTGCATCAGTTAAAAAAAAAGATCAGACTGCCTATACTATTTCACTCTTTGGCTGGGTAAGCAAGAAGCACAAAACGAAATATTTGTCCTTCGAAAGATAACGTTCGAATGAATAAAACGCTCAACTATAAAATGCTTTACTGGGCATGACGAGTTTACAAACACTACCCATCAGTATAACTAGTGTCATAGGTACACGTGAAGCTCACCACGCCCTCCAACACAGCGGGCCAATAACAGACGNCCCATCAGTATAACTAGTGTCATAGGTACACGTGAAGCTCACCACGCCCTCCAACACAGCGGGCCAATAACAGACATCCGTTGGTACAGCTGGTGGACTTTCAATGGGCAAGAAGAATGAAGACGTGACGCAAGCAAAGTGTAACAGTCAATGAAACGTTCCCATATTCAGGTGCACAAATAGACGCTTAAAACCTATGGTCTGTTCACGGTTAATTGAGAACTTTCGAAATCAACCTTTGAAAAATATCACTGCCTCTATCTGCATATATTATAACGGGCACATTGATTGGTATACGCCCAGTAACGTTGGGAACGAAGAAGAGAAAGTAGTTCCATTTCTTAACGTTGAATTAAAAGTGTTAGGCAAACATTTTCGACTACCAAAATTTACTTATTTTACTTTCTGTTTTTAAATTCATTTCAACTGTAATAATTAGTAAACTTGTAAAATATTAACTTTTCTCATAATTTTAATTTCAATGAACCGACGCATGAATAAAGTGGTCAGGCCCATGGCAACGTTAATATTACAAATGGTGGAAGAACATAAGTTGTTCATACAATTATATCTTAAGCAGAGCTTTCAAAAGTACTCGCGTTACTGTGAACAGACTTCAGCTCTGCTGCAAGTGATAAGTCCTGCACATAATTTCGCCTAGTCTCGCAGTAAGTGTTGAGTTAAAACGCGAAATTACCCTGCTTTTAAAGATCTGTAGTTAAGTTTCAAAATGAATATTTCCAAGGAACAGAGTCGGCGTGAAAGTGGAAGGGTGAGGCTCGACAGACGAAGGAGGCAACTGCTGCTGCCAGCAGGTCTCTCCAACTCGGGGGAGGAACAAGAACAGAAGTTTTCAGTCGCCGCCCAGGCGGCTGTGAGGGAAGTTTACAACGGGCTCGGCTGTCGCGCGGGCGATACCGAAGCTACACCACGTAACAATGAAATAAAGGAGCCGGAGACCCGCAGTAAACATACCCAGCACAGTGTTTACTGCGCGCGAGATATCTCTGGCCCGCGACGTGATAAACACCGTGCTACACACGTCCCAGCCCGGAATTACGACAACTTGTATCGTTATTCCTGACCTCTTTGACCCAAATTATGGTTCCTGCATTCTTAAGGTGAATAAAGATATTTTCAAAAATATCAGTGATAATTGACGAAACCCTGTAATATAATAAAGGCTTCTCGGATAAGTGAACATTAAAACCCCTTTTAGAGACCTTATCATTCGCATTCTCATGTGACATTTAAAAATTACATATTGTAATTATATATAAAAAAAATGTTACACGTAAACTGCAGACTCGCGTTACTGTTCATGTAACAGACAGTTGGGTGCTTTAAAAAACAGTCCAAGTTTTTTNACACGTAAACTGCAGACTCGCGTTACTGTTCATGTAACAGACAGTTGGGTGCTTTAAAAAACAGTCCAAGTTTTTTTTAATGAAAATGTGATGGCTACAACGTTTTGAGGTTTTGTTAATTTTAAGTTCAAACGTACCGTAAGTCAATTTTGAAATTATGAAAATTTGACCTACTCAGAGGGTTTAAGTTAAAAAAAAATCCTGAGAACTTAATGTCTTTATCTTCCTGGAGTTTAATTTATATCTCACTTTCGATGTCCTAAATTTTGCTACGTCCGAAGAATGGTAAAATAGGACTAGTACAAAAATAATTTGAATGACTTCACACCCGTTTGAGTAATGGTTTCACTATACGTAGGTCGTGGGGATGTGCCCGAATAATGGTTGTGTCCCTAAGGGATTCATAAACGGCAAAACTGGGGAGGCCACGAGAAAAGGAAGGAAATCTCTTTAGAAATAATACGGAACTCGTTCCGTCGTCATCGTCGGGGTTACACTCGTGTTAGTCATCATGGTCACACCCGACATCGCGATGACCTTTTCCTCCGTCGGAAAACGTCATCACTGGCCGCTGATTGGTTCTGCCCACGCTGCGGGGTCGGCACATTCGAGAAGTTTCGTTCGCCCGCTCGCCCTTCGCTGCCACGCCACCTCGTCCTCATATGAACAATACGTGGACGAAATCTAATAGGAAGGGGGTTTTTTGTGTTTGTTCCCGTCGAGGGTCTCAGATACGTGCCGAGAAAACTACACTTCTCTATTACGGGCCATGACTGAGGACTTGGATGGGAAATGGTTAAGGAGTGTGGGTGGTGAGGAGGGCACGAGGTAAAGGCAAGAGGGGTGCACAACGGCCATAAAATGTGCAGCAACGCGCTCGTATTTCTGTCTGTGCTGGCCTCAGGCGACGACTCGGCGAGGCAGTTCCCGGCGATAACAGCTCTTGCGTCCCGGGTGCCTTGTTCGCTGAATTAAAACACGTACGCGCGAGCTCTGAAAGAAGTCCCCTGGAGATCTGTTCACTTATTTTTCTTTTTTTTTTATCCTTCATCCCCTTAAGGCCAGCGGCGGACGACTCTCACAGTACACTGCGGTGACACGATTCTACGAGAGTGGACGACGGCTGCAAACAGCCCCTGCTACAGTGAAATCCAAATGAGAAAATAATGCGCAGAAGTCTAAAACGCGTCGCGCGAGTAGAGAGAGTCCATTGCCGCTGCACGAAGTGGTGATGTTGATCAATTCAGTAGTGACAGCGGCCGAGAACTGTTGGGCGAGAGCTGCTCTGTGCGTGCATATTACCTGACGAGAAAACGTAAGTCGCGCAGCACGTTATTTAACAGCGCGGCAGTAGAGAGTAATGTTAACAGTTTGTTGTGTAGAGCGCCAGCAGTGTTAATTGGTTTTCCTCTCTCCAATGGGGAGCGTTCGGGAGATCCCTCCCCTACACTGCCTTCCCTGGGCTCTCTCACTCAAATCTGAGCGAAGATTATTTTCTCATTTGAACTTTACCGTTTCGGTTACTGTCTATTAAAGGAGGTGGAAATAACATGAGGACTCGGCGCGGAATTCTTCCTACTAACTGATAAGAAAATATTAACTCCTTCAATAAGTTCAGCTCTGCAAATGTAAATTAGTTTTCAGACTTCAAGGCATATATGAAATAACAGTAAATCTATGTAGTGTTATGCTCTCTTTGACAACAGCAGATGGTTTTCTAAATATGAAGGCTTATGGGCGAAAAGTGGTTACCACGAACAATGCTTTCTATTAATCGTGCATTGGCTGAGGGATCCTTCTTTAATCGACATTATGTACTAGAAGTATGCGTCCTGGGTATATTTTCTGTCAACGTTGTGCTTGATAACAAACGGATCCAACAGACTGACGTATTCTGCGTCCCTATATTTTATTCGTCGCTCTGGCGAAGCTCGCAGGCGTACGACCGACAATAAAGATTAAGGGTTAACGGACGTGCTGGAAGAGTGACGCCAGGAGGGCGCGACCGCGCCTCGCAGCTACAAAGGCGTGCTACCAAAGGTTTCTGCACGTGCAACGGTTCCTGCACGTGCAGACGACATCCGGAGACAACGGAAGGCACCCGGGCGCGGACACAGCTGCATT